>OY856410.1:1366617003-1366647003 GCA_963693085.1 Alisma plantago-aquatica | reverse complement strand
GTGTCCCGATGCACCTAGGCCATTGATGATGATTTTGAGTCTTGAATACATTTTTTGGCAACTCCTTTCTTCCCCGTATTGAAGTTCTCTAGGAGGTTGTTCAACATATAGATCTTGCCTCCTTCATTTCCTTTGTTTCTTCATAAGTGATACACAACTTGTCCCATATCTCATAGGTTGTGTCCCATGAGGAGATGTGGCTGAACTCGGTAGGAGTGAGGGATGCATAGAGGATGCTAATTGCTTTGGCTTGAGCTGTGCATTCTTTAGAGCTACTTCATCCCAAGCTGATATGGCTCTGGTTGGGTCCTTGTAGAGTGCAATCATCACTTTCCACATATCAAAGTTCATCCCTTGAATGTAGAATTGCATATGCTACTTCAAATAGATGAAGCTGGTGTCGTCGGAGATTGGGGGGCGAATGGAGAAGTCTCCCTCTAGGTTGAGGGAACCAAGTTGGTTCTCCCCCATCTTCTTATCTCGTAGAATATTTTTTGGAGAAGATTCTTTCTCTAATACCACTAGTTGGATCTAGGGCTCTAGAGGGGAGGTGAATAGAGCTTCGAAATTTGTATAAGAGTAGCTAGACCTTCAAATTTTATCAATTGAAATCAAATGCTAAAATTGAATTTGAGGTCCTATCTAAACAAGCATAGCAAGGATGAGAGATATTGAAACAAACACTTGGATAAAGTGTTTAGAGTGGTTCCAATATTCAAAATAGGAGACTATGAGTCCACTACCTAGATAGGTCAACCTCTAGGACTTTGCAACCCATGTATACTTATATTCCATTATAAGGCATATAAGAGGACCACCTTACATCCAAGGGCTTACTTATCCAAGAGCTAGTCTTCTACCTCACGATATGTCTTACCCACTCTTGCAAGCAACTCAATTCCTTCTCCTAGGACATCTCCTCCTTACAACAAGTCTTCATCCTTGAGAATTTACCCATTAAACTCCTTGGACCTTCCTCCTTGCCCTTCTCCTTCACTTAGAGAATATCTTCACACCTTCTTCAGCCTTGAAGAAGAACACCAACTCCTCCTTCACTCAAAAAAGATCACTTCAGCCTTTTCTCTTTTAGAAAGGGGGTTGGGAAGTGGAAAGATGGAGAGTTTTACAACGTTACAGTGAGGTAGCTCTCTTACAACATGCATAACTCACTCATAACCATGAATTGCTTTGTAAATGAGAGAGAGAAAGGGGTCAAAGGGTTTTAGAACTCTCAACTATAGCAACGACCAAGGATAACATGAATGAGTAACTTTGAAATGAACTCCAAGAGGTCTTATTTATAGATGGGGGCGTTCTGTGGAGTGTGGGATCACTTAAGAACAAAGAATATCCATGTTACAACTTGTAATGGATCTATTTTTTTCTAACAACTCTCCAACGGTTGGAAGAACTTTTTCTACATTTCTCGTACAATGCATTTGGTCAAGTTTCAATAAAGGTAACTCAACCGACCCACTATCTATCAAAGTCAATTTTCAAACTATTGGTCGAGTTTGTCCTGAGATAATTTGACTCATCAGCCAAAATCCACTTTGGTCAGAAAATTGGTCGGTTGAGTTCTGTGAGTGTACAATTTGACCAGTGCAACCATTTCCAAAAATCCATCACGGATTGGCCGAGATTCAAACTCGACCGGCTAAGTTGATGTGACAAATTTTCCAAAATAATTTTTAAGTGATCAAATGATAGAGTTAAGTGTCCCTAATTTTTATCATCAATACCAATGATTACAAAAATATTCTAAGGTGATTTGGAGTGTTTTCCCAAATTGCACATTTGCATTATTTTTGACTTGAACTTGCACAAGTTAGAGCTGTATGAATTTGATTCTTTTCATGTACCTAATGCCTGAAATCAATCTTAAACAAACATATTAGATACATATGAGTGGAATGATTAAGTCATTATCAAAATATGGACAATATATAACTCTCAAGTCAACATTGTGCCCACTAAAGGAGCTCTAGAAGGTAGAATTTGCACCCCCCTGTGCGCACTGCGACGTGCACCGACGTTCCCCCTTAAATAGTTTCTGAAATGGGCCTGCCCAAACCCACTAGGGCTGCTCCACCATGCACGTGTGCAGCCCAAGTTTTCTTTTATTCCGATGTGCACAAGAAATGATATTAGAAGATTGTAAACAAGAACAGATTCACTGAGGCCTGCTGGTGTGTATTGTCCTTAAGAGTATTTCTGCCTTACTCGATATTGAACGTCAGTACAACAGTAAATGCGGCGGCCACTCTCCATGATACAACAATGTTTGGAGCATGGATGTGTGAACTTGCAAGTCGCAATCTCCGGTGAACAACTTCTAATCGTTCTTGCAACGATTAGTCAGACAACATTGGAGGCAACAAAAGAAAACCACGCAAGGTAGAGAGTTTCTGTTGCGTAAAATATTTGATAGAGTTTTTTTTTATTTTATACAAAGGTTGCGACAGCGGTTGCCAAATAAAAACACATACTAAAATCTTCGCACGGACAAAGTGGCAAAAATCAAACCGGGGTCGTGCCCATGGAACGATCTCTAGAAGGTGGAATTTGCACCCCCCCCCATGTACCGGATGCGGCGTGCATCAACACGTACGATTAAATAGTTTCTGAAACAGGCCGGCCCCAACCCAGTTGGGCTGCTCCACCATACACGTGTGTAATCCAAGTTGTCTTTTATTCCTCAAATATCCAATAGATAAAAATCCATATATAACTAGGAAGAAATGCCTGAGATAACCAATGTCAGACTAAATTTTTTATCTTTTAGTATGAAATATAGAAGAAAGCACAACACAATACTTTTCCATGGTACTTTTAACTATTCTTCATCCTTAATAGTAGAAATAGCATTCCGACCTGCACATGTGTCATCCTATCTTACACATAGTGGCGGAGCCACATTTAAGCATGGGTAGGCACATGCCCTACCCAAGGCTCTTCATTACCCATAAATCACATACTAAATGGTTGAGTTTAAACGTAAGAGTATAGCTGTACCCCACTTGACATCTCTCCTTAAGTTAACCTATTAACTGTAACCCCCTCAACTCAAAATTCTGACTTCATTACTGCCTACACATATACCATCCTATCCTAACTTTTAGAAAAAACCATCGTAATAATTTCCTGCAGTCGAAAGGTTCCTTACAATACTAAATGTGAATTGTCCCAAATGAGTCTTTTTCTCAATCATTCTTTTATATAACTAGTCATGCAATACCATTGTTACAAGAATATATGCTGCCAAAATTTCAAAACAAATTGAAACTTCTGTCGTGCTATATTTCATAGTAAACTTCTGCATGTCGGATTGACATGTTCATCACTTTTCACCAACGTAGTTCCGTCATATAGTGTTGCACTTAAACACATCATGTCCTGCGCTTCCTGCCATTCTATAAACTGTGTCCTGGCACTATTTGTGTGTATATCCGGCCTAGACCAAGAGTTGGAGTGGACCTTAAATGGGCCAACTTGATCCTGTCCTGGCCATGATTGTCTGTATGTGAAACAAAATACTTACACAAGCATACCATCTTCAGCAGTGAAGGTCTCATTTTTCTTTCCTTTAGAGAAGCTCTCATGTCCCAAGCAGCGAGACGGTCATTTTGTTGTTTGTAACACGCCCAAATACACACGTTGGACGATTACACCAGTTGAGCAAGTTATTTGTTGCTTTCCTGCCGTCAAAACAAAGAGTAGGCAAACACCACCTTTGTTACAAGTATAACTTAACTTGCCTGGCTCCGAAGCCACGTTAGGCTGTCAATTGGACTCTGGCTTCGTGGTTTCAAACTTTCAGTTATTGTGGACTTAATCTGATTGAAAAGGGAATGAATGCATCGAATCAGGTTGGTTGCTGATATGAGGAAAATAAATGTAACTTTATATTGCGAATATATCTTAAATGACCTTTTGACTTTTAGTTAAAATATTAGTACAGAACCGGCCTTTTCGACTTTTAGTGTCGGTTATTTAACGCCTTTGGTGTTGGTTTCAAAACGACACCCAAGTGGGCGCCGCTAAAAGTCGAAACCTTCCACGTCGATTTTAACATCGACGCCATAATCCTTCCCGTCACCAAAAATACACCAGCAAGGGCACTATAGGCGTCGTTTATTTAATAAAACTGACACTATATCCAGGTCAAAGACGTCGACGTTTCACAAAAACCGACGTCATAACCCTTGCTGCCACCAATAAAACGCGCCAACAAGGGCACCATCGACGTCGATTTGTATATATAACCGACACTATATCCAAATAGAGACGTCGGTTTTATACTATAACTGACACCATATAGACGTCGGTTTTATACTATAACCGACGTCGTATAGACATCATTTTTTGTTAATAACCGACAATGTATGTCTTTGTTGTCGGTTTTATACTAATAACCGATGTCTATGTTCTGATTTTTTTCTTATCAATTTGCAGGCCTGTTGTATAGTTGGTCAGCAGGATGCAGAACCTGCAGTTCAGTTCTGAACTATAGGTTTACAACATCTATTGATATCAGCCAACAACATGCCACAAATCTGTAAAATTAACAAGATGAACAATAATTTATAATCACAAATATGTATAAGCACATTTAAGTCATATTATTTTTCATCACACACATATAGAAACCAGTAGTTCCATTTCAAATTTTCTCTATTTTCACACACATTTAGCAACCTGCAGTTCCATTCATTTCATCTCTTTTCACATTCAGACACATGTAGAAACATTCATGTATTGATCATCTTCACATTCACACATATGATAATTCATAAAAATTCATTCACATTAACATAAAAATAATTATGAGAATAAAGTTTAGAAATATAATTTTTTATTTATCATAGTCATTATCGCCATCAGTATCCCAATCATATTTAAAAATTCCCACTACTTATAAGGATTTTACCCATTATTCTCTAACATCATTTAAGTCCTCCATCGTATAGGGAGTATGTACATCTAATAACTTTTGACCTATAGTGAAGTCAGATTTAAACACCAGCAAAGAGAATGACGTATATATATAATTAATAATATATAATAAGATTGATATATTTCATATTATCTAATGGGACTATATATAATACCTTATGTATCGTATCAATTTTCATTGCATCATGTTTGATAATTAGGTCTATAAATCGCATCACATAGTATGCGCATGCCCAACTATTGTCTTGTATAGCACACTATAAATTGAAACATACAAAATATTCAAAAATACAAATAAATAATATATACATTGGAGTCGGGAAATTTCTTTCACATTCTCCCAAATTAGTGGTTGTTTCTTTTTGTTGGGGACCTTTCCTCTAACTTTTTTGAACTCATGTAAAGCCCTACATGTTAATGTAACACATTAAATTGCATAATTAGATAGTAATGTAATAATAGATGTTAACAGATATAAAAATATGAAATATTTCTCACGGGAATAATGGCCTTTTCATTGTGTATCCATATAATATATTCAATTCCTTCCCCACATGATCTAGATAATAGACAGTGAACGTCTTAGGGACAATAACTAGTAACTCTCAATGCCTACCACTAGAGGTAAGAAAGTTAAAAATTAATAACTCAAAATCCACAATAAAAATATAATTTTCTTAAGTCTAAATAATAAGCAAAGTAAACTTACTCAACATTGAATGGAGCTATTATCACTGTATTTTTTTTTACCAAAATATTTAAAAGCAACAGAGCAGTATGAAGTAACTGATGAAGGGTCTTTATCTACAAGGCTAATCAAAAATCACTACTATAGAACATGTCTTTGGCGTCGGTTGTTTATTCCCTTTTAGCAACGGTTCTCAAGAAACACAGATGTGGGCGCCGCTAAAGGTCGAACTCTTCGGCGTTGGTTTCATAACTGACGCCAAAAGGGTTCGCGCCATAAAAAGGGCACTGATAGGCGTCGGTTATGTATAGTAAGACGACGCCAAAAGGGTTCGTGCCACAAAAAGGGTGCCATCTAGGACACTTTCTGCGTCGGTTTGCAACTAAAAAACCGACGCCATATTCCCAGACGCCACGACCGTGCTTCCCTGCACGACCGTGTTTAGTACTATAGGCTTCGGTTTTGTACTAAGCACCGACATTTTTTCTGTCACGGCTGTGCTTTCCTACACGGTCGGGTTATTTGTCATATTAGGTGGCGGTTTTATCCAATAACTGACGCTGTAAGCCTTTGATGACGGTGTTCTATAAATAACCGACACCTATGTTTTATTTTTTTTTCTTATTAGTTTGCAGGTCTGCTGTGGCTGGTCAGCAGGATGAGAACCTGCAGTTCAGTTTTCTGAACTGTAGGTTTACGACATCCATTGATATCAGCCTACAAACAGGCCACAAACCTACAAAATCAACAAATATATTTTTCACACAAGTAGATACATTCAGACATCAATTCAATTCTCACATTCACACATGTAGAAACATTCAAATACATGTAGAAACATTCAGACATGTATAAACATTCAGAAATATTCATTTACAAAATATCATTCAACATCGCTATCAACATCCCAATTATATCTTACAATCGCCACTGCTTGTATGGCTCTTGCCCATTCTTCTCTTACTTCATTTAATACTTCCATCGTATATGGAGCATGTATATCTTTTAAGCGTTTACCTATAGTGTGGTCAGTTTTAAATACATACAAAGAGAATGATGTATATATATAAGTAATAATATAAAAATAAGATTGATATATTTCATACTAACTAATGAGGCTATATATAATACCTCATGTATGGTATCAATGTCCAATGCGGCATATTTGATAATCATCTGCATAAATCGCATCACATAGTATGCGCATGCCTAGCCGTTGTTTTGTGTAGCGCACTATAAATTGAAACATACAAAATATTAAAAAATACAACTAAACACAGTTCACATAAATAATATATACATTGTAGTCGGGAACTTACTTTTACATTCTTCCAAATTATTGGATGGTTCTTTTTCCTTGGGACCTTTCATCCAGTCTTTTTGAATGCATCTAAACCCCTACATGTTAATGTAACACACTAAATTGCATAATTAAATAATAATGTAATAACAAATGTTAACGGATATAAAAATGAAATATTTCTCACCAGAATAATGGCAATCTCATTACGTGTCCAGTTTTAGTATTCAATGTACCCCCCGCAGGATCTAGATAATAAACAGTGAATGTCCCGGGGAGAATAACTAGTAACTCCCAATGCCTACCGCTATAGGTAAAAAAGTTAGAAATTAATAACTCAAAATCCACAATAAAAATAAAATTTTCTTAAGTCCAAATTATAAGTAAAGTAAACTTACTTGACATTGAATGGAGCTATTATTATCGTCTTCTGTTGCTGACCGAAAATTGTAAAAGTATCTATATAGTATTGTTGAACACTATCAGGATCTTTAGCTACCATACTAATCAATGATGGAATCAAAAATCCCACATGGTCAAATGCAAATTGTTTGCATTGATTTTCGACTAAGTAGCTACAAAACATGTATTACATATGCATTAATATATAAGAAACCGGATCACCAGATCTTACACAAGGTATATGGATGTATAAAGAAGATCTCACCTTATCCATGTCTCTATCATTGATGTGTTCAGCCAATCATATATAAATAGCTCAATAATATCTTGTATAAATAAAGAGCTTTCATATGATTGACCTACATAATTCACTTCTAATTAAAGAAACAATTATAGGGCAATGCATATTATGTGCCCGTAGCCAACATGCCATTCCCCTACAAGCAGGACCTAACAGGTATTTTAGGTCAGTTGGAACCCAACTAGGTAATGCAGGAAGTGGAGGTGGAGGCCTAGGTGCTCCGGGTGTCTTCTTTTTAACATGTATATATAATTTCAGATCAATTAACCTCATATATACACATTAACAATATAAAGTAATGTAAATTTATCTTACAATTTTAGTAGTGTAGACGACATCTGCTTTGGGCCACAATATCACCCCGCCTTCTGCCTCAGCAAGTGTATCAATATCCGGGTGGGCATATGGCAATGTAGCTTCCCTCCAATCGGGTAATACACGTATCGGGCTCACATGAACGTAGCCCTGTGTCATTGGAGTCCCGTGAAACGTTGCCCCAGGAAGGGATGGGTAAGCCTGCGCCTCTGCAACAACATAGTCTTACATTCTTAAGCGGCATGGCTTCAATGGATACAAATTTACGTAAAGAATGTTATACATATATACATATCATCTTGAAAACATATCATCTTGAAAAAACTAGCTACAATGTCATAAACAATACTTACAACAGACATGTTAGGCGGTGGGTGTCACGCCCCGATCTCACACTAACCACAACCCACGAGATTAGGGCGCGACAGATGGGATTACACACAAGCCAAACCACTCAAAGCTTTTAAAACATTTTTAAAGACATTAAAAGTTAACCTGATTTATGCTGTAAACTAAATCTAAACAAACTGCGGAAGCATTTTTATTAAACTGACTAGCAATATAAACAGAGTCTACAACATATTACATTGTTCGACATAAAATAAAGCATAACAGTTAATTTACATCTTTATACACATTCTCTCTCACCCACACCTTATCCCAAAGATCGAGGGGAAAGGACTAAGAGACCTCTAACTACTAACTACATATTCCTTCTACAGACTAAGCGTTAGGATGAAAGGATCCTTCAGATTCCTGTTGCTGCTGATGACCTGAAAATGTTTTGAGTAGAGGTATGAGCCTACTCGCTCAGTGAATAGCATTTCACTTAGCTATCACTAAACAACTCATTAGGTTTATAAAATTGAAATAAAACATAAGTGCAGTACAAGCAGGGCAGTTCTAATGACATAGCAGATTACAGAATATAATCGCATTCCTATGCAACAACAGATACTTTAAACCAATAAACAGATATAATGAATTGGCACAAAAGTTTGGATATATATTAATTTATTGTGATCCTATATGATTACATATTTATTTTATTATGCCCTAATCATATGCAGTGTACCCTGCATACAAAGATCCGTAGCGAACTACGATCCCACCGTACAAGACTTAGCGACACACCCGGGAAATGCTAAGTCTGACGCCAGCCCTGCTCTGCCACAGGACCCCAGGCTCTCCGGCCTGACTCATTGGCTCTACGGCCTCAATGCACCACTCTGAGTGCTCTAGACTCCTCCTCTAACCTGAGTACACAGGTGCAGGGAGTCAACACTAGGTTACCACCAGAATTACTCAACCGGTTGGTGTTGGATAACCCTTTACTTTATTTTTTTATTTACCCCAGTGCCACCGAAATTACTCAATCGGTTGGTGTTGGACACTGTCTATCAACCCTCGTGCCACCAGAATTACTCAACCGGTTGATGTTGGACACGAGTTTCACCCCTAAGAAGCAGATCTGTCAAAGGGGTTCTACGGTGTTAGGGCACCTAAGTCTATTAACTGATTAACATATAACCATATAAACAGGAATATCACATTTCATGCATATTGCATATTCTGAATATTCACTTGAAACACATGTATATCCTTTGTCATTCTTAAACATGATTCAGTATCATTTATTCAGTTTCAATGCTAAACATCTACTTTTAAATCAGCAAATACATTGCAACTATAATACAGGAAATTTCATCATTTTCATTAAGCATATCAAGTATTTCAAGTTCCAATGAATCTAACATACTCTATTGTATGTACTACACTGTTTAAAAGTTATACTAACTGATACAGAAGTAATTAAGCAGTTAAATTGAGTTAAATAATTATTTCTAAATGAACTACTACTCACCCACTTCAGTGTGTTCGTAACCACCGAAAACATCCACAAACACGCCTAATTCTGCTTTTCTGCAACTTTGCACCCCGTGCAACTGATCTGCACCCCGTGCAACTGATCTGCACGCCGTGCAAACTGGATGACTTTCTATCCTATTTTTCTGTAACTTTGCACGCCGTGCAAACTGATTTGCACGCCGTGCAACCTGTGCAGAAACGGAAAACTCATTGAAGATGAACTCAATTAAAGCCGAATCAAGGACTAACAACTACTGGTTTGTGCTTACGAACCTCGGACGAACTCAAGGACACCGCTATCTTAGTGTTTCCTGGGAAAATCTGCCCCTAGCCGGACCTGCTGCTGCAAGCAGCTCTACTTCGCACGTACAGGTTGGAATTGAGCTCAGTTGGGTGCTGATTGAGGACTAGGGCTGTTGGTTTATTGTCTGGACCTCAAGGACGAACCCAAAGCGTCATTTTGTGGTGCTGCCTTATACCCACGGTGACTACTAGCTGCAAATGCAGCTGCTGCTGCTCGGGGCGCCGCCCAGCAGCTTGGGGCGCCGCTAATGGTGGCTGGGTGCTTAAACGCAGCTGGGAGGTGCAGATTTCTTCTAAGGACTGAAGGTCGGAGTCGGGGCACCGATTAGAAGTGTTGTCTGTGCCCAGACTGGCCCCTGGCCGGCACCGTAGCTTGCTACTGCTGCAGCTGTGGGCCGGCACCCTTGCTAAGGCTGCGGATAGCGGCAAGGTTGGAGGAGATGGAGGAAGGAAGGTGAAGAGGTAGAGGACGGAGCTTGATCGTGGATGGATTCACCCAAAAAAAAAAAAACTACCCTGCCATCACCCTTGGCTGCGGCTGATCGGGCAGCTCTGCGTGCACCGCTTTGCGGTTGCTTCTGTTCTATTCAAATGTTCGGGAAGAAGAGGATAAAAGAACGGGGTAACCGACCCCCAAAGAAATTAAAAGAAAATAAAAGATCTAATACTGGAAAAATTGCACCCAGGTCCAAAAACCTTAAAACTGTCATAACGTTTGACTCGAATGTCCGATTCGAGTGATTTCTCTTGCAACTTTTCAAGCAAGGGATTCTCTACAACTGGAGGCATCAAAATCATGCTAATTAATTAGTAACACATGATCAAAACACTAATTGCATTAGTCAGCACTCAACTCAACTCAATTAACTTAACAATCATCATTACTATTATCATTAATTACCTCAGATGATTAAATCTCAACTAATAATTCATGACTTAGCTTATCTTGATTAACCATGCTATTAAATAATATACTCAACACTAATCAAGGTGTTTCATGCTAATAGAGGTATTTACTGGCTAACCTCAACGTGGGTCATAACAATCTCCCTCCCTTATAAGAATTTCGTCCCGAAATTCCTAAAAGAGAAAGGAAACTTGTTACTCATCTCTGACTCGTGTTCCCACATAGCTTCTTCTAGGTTAAGATTTCTCCATAGAACTTTCACTAATGGTATATCACGATTCTTAAGTTTCTTGATCCACTGATCAACTATCTGTATTGGTCCCTCAACATGGGACACATCTGATCTGATCCCAGATCAAACCACAATACATTGTCTTTGTAGAACTGTTATAACAATATCTCAATTCATGGTAATTACCGAGAAATTATTATAGTATACATGCAGACAAACTAAAATTCTTAAATAAACAGAATGCGTGTCAATTTGGTACTAAAATAAAATCATGCAATTTAACTGTTAAACATCATCACATCTCATAATGAAAATTGTTATCAAAATACTTGATTCATCGTACACCCTATCCTTAGGGTTTCATTTGCCTTATTCATTCATCACATGCCAACACCCTACTCTTAGGGTTATCCCATTCACTAATCACATGGCAACACCCTACTCTTAGGGTTTCCGTTATCTCATATGTTTGATTGAAGTTCAAATCACAATACGGTATCATCCTAGAACTGGCAGAGCAGTATATTCAAAATCATTGTAATTACTGAGTAATCTTTATATCATGCATGCAGGCAGATAAAAAAAAAATTCATAAATATTCCAAACTCACATCAATTTTGGCACATACATACTGAATTCAAGTAATTGAACATCTTATTACATCAATAAGAGTAATTTACTTCACCTATAAGAAACCATCTGTAATATTTTTCAATTATCTGAAATTTCTTGAAGAACGTGCATATTAACCAAATTCCTGGTTTGTACATCACATAACTCAATTAAGAGTTGCTTACAAATCATAACACAAATAATTAATAGTACTTGAGAATTTCTAATAATATCTCAGAAAAACGTGCCAATTCATGAAAATGTTAAGTCATACCCATTAACATAACAGGAAGCATGCAACTAGGCTTATTTGCATATTTTAATGCTATCTTACTATCTTGAAATCATGCACCTAATGGTTTACCAAATTTGTATTGCCTGGGTTTATAATCAAACTGTACCATTATCAGTTGTGTATTTCTAATCTCAACATTCACATTAGGCAAACTCTATAAGACTTAAATGTTCTTCCCAACTTCCACTGAGATGCATAACACATGCTCTCAGCATGTCCTCAAGAGTTGGAATGGTTCTCTCAGACTGACCATCCATCTGCGGGTGAAAAGATTGTACTGAATCTTAACTTTGTGCCCGAAGCACGATGCAACTGTTTCTACAATCCTAAATGTGAACTTAGAATCTCAATATGATATGATTGAAACTGGATTACCAGGCAACCTAATTATTTCATCCATGTATATCATAGTCAAGTTTCGAGACATCAAAGGTTGACTTAATATGAAGAAAGCGAGCAGACTAAATTAGTATATCCACAATCATTCATATCAAATCACAACCTCTAGGTATCCTGGGTAATCTTACCACAAAATCCATTGTGATAAATTCCCATTCCCATTCAGGCATAGAAAAAGATTACAAGGTAGCTGTAGATTTCTAGGGTTCAGCCTTAACCTACAGGCACACACTACTTCTAACCACGTACTCAGCTACATCCTTCTGCCTATCTGACCATCTGTTTCAACTCCTTGAGATTCATATACATCTTAGTGTTTTCCTGAAAGCATAGCATACATCAATACATGCACTTCCATAAGAATCTTTTCTTTCAACTCACTATCTCGAGGTACACACAACATGTCATGCTAATACAACACCTTATCATCTTAAAACTTAAACTCTGGTCTCTTTTCCTCCTATCATGTCATGCATGATCTGGTTTAACTTACTATCACCCTATGGTAGTTCCTTGATCTGATCATAATAAATAGGCTTGATTTGCATCTATACAATCAAACCACTTTGTGTTGTCACCCCTAAGTCTAAGTTCAACCTCCACATTTCTACTAACAGGTCTCTATTGAAACCTGCCATAGAGAATGCATTAACTGTTGAACTTGACTTTCTGCTGAAAGCATCATTCACCACATTCTCTTTATCAGGGTGGTAATCTATTGTCACATCATAAAGATAGTGACGCCATGTCTTAAAAATATGAACTACATCAACTATCTTCAGATCATATATCGGATAATACTCCGCTTTCTATGCTACTTTCTTATTGTTACATTTCAAGTTTATGTCTTACTCTTTTCTCTAAGTCATTACATGTTGCTAATGTACCGTTCAGATTATCTACCTCAAAACCCTAGATCACTATCAAAGCCAGTTTACTTTTCATAGAACAAATCTCAAGGTCTTATTTTACAAAGATACTAGTATTCAAGGTTACATCACTAGTGATATCCCTTAAACTACTACAACTTTAATCATTCTAGGGTTTTGGTCCATATCAGTATCATAGCATTATTGTGTGTGTGTGTGGTCGATCATATAGATCAATTTGAGCTGCTTGGGTCAATAGCATATTAACCCAACACTCAACTTTAATTATACTGGCTGAAAATTCAGTTTTCACAATAGTTTCTGTAATTCGTTTATTAAATAGATAACAGAAGCTCCAAAAATTCTGGAAATTTTATATCTTATACCTAATGAAGTTTCAGACCTCCAGTAAAAATTTGAGATCATTTCTAATTACCAATAAATAATTAAAAATTAAAAAGTGCACTGCTATATTGCAGTCTGCAGCAGATTCGGTCGAGTTGTAAACTCGGCCGATAAACATGTCAGAACATTCTTCAAAAATTCTGATATTTTCCAATGTTGTTTACATTTTATATATCCAAATCATATACAAATTTTAGCTAAATCAGAGTTACACATAAAATACTAAAAATCATTTAGTGAGACATTCTATTCATCAAATTCTGTATTCATATGTCATTAAAACCCTAATTTGGGCCAATTAGGGTCTATGCTTCTCAAACCCTAATTCTCAAGACAAAGAACATTTAGACTTCTTATCATAGTTAAAACATCCTAATGTATATACATTCTCACTATGTTACGGGTCTAAATCATCCAGAATCTATTCTTATTTTATTGTTAATAGGAGTCATTAGATCCCAGTAACGCATCCTGCCAGCCGGACCAGGCCGAACCTGTAGTCCTAAAGCCAAGAGCTACTCGGGATTAACCTACTCCTATTAATCTTAAACATGTGGAAAGAATATCCACTTAGGGAAAACTCATTTAAGCATAACTTCGAGTATACTTAATACAAAGAATTTGAATAATAATTAAATCACTTCATGTCACATAACAATATAAAAGGATCATATTTATTCTACAAATTGAAAATCTAAATTCATGCATATAAGAGCATTTCTAGTGATCTTTAAATCAAATAAGAAATAATAGACAAGAGTTGAATCGCATCTTATATGTAATCTCTTATTTCTACATTAATTTCTTATCTCATAACCCTAAGATTTCTAGGGTTTCTCTCTAGCCCATCCTTCCTATGCATACCTGGCCAGGGCATCTAGAGAAGAACAGACAGAGTAGCTTGATACTGGTCAATCTAAGTATTCAGACACCTGGCCAGGGTATCTAAACACTCAGACCTCCCAGAGCTAAAACACATCAGCTATTATTTGCCTCACTTATAACTTTATCTTTTGATCTTAATGATTCTTAACGACTCAACTTAAACTCTTTACTTGGTTCTCGTGACCACATCCTTTTCCTGCCATCTGTAATAGTATAACAGAACACTTCCTGTTAGAAAATTATAGACAGAAGAAAAACTCTTAAACCTTAATCCTATTGGTCTCTTATCGTCCCCTGACCTTGACTTAGAGTAACCATTTACTCAACCTATGCTCTGATACCAAGATGTCACGCCCCGATCTCACACTAACCACAACCCACGAGATTAGGGCGCGACAGATGGGATTACACACAAGCCAAACCACTCAAAGCTTTTAAAACATTTTTAAAGACATTAAAAGTTAACCTGATTTATGCTGTAAACTAAATCTAAACAAACTGCGGAAGCATTTTTATTAAACTAACTAGCAATATAAACAGACTCTACAACATATTACATTGTTCGACATAAAATAAAGCATAGCAGTTAATTTACATCTTTATACACATTCTCTCTCACCCACACCTTGTCCCAAAGATCGAGGGGAAAGGACTAAGAGACCTCTAACTACTAACTACATATTCCTTCTACAGACTAAGCGTTAGGATGAAAGGATCCTTCAGATTCCTGTTGCTGCTGATGACCTGAAAATGTTTTGAGTAGAGGTATGAGCCTACTCGCTCAGTGAATAGCATTTCACTTAGCTATCACTAAACAACTCATCAGGTTTATAAAATTGAAATAAAACATAAGTGCAGTACAAGCAGGGCAGTTCTAATGACATAGCAGATTACAGAATATAATCGCATTCCTATGCAACAACAGATACTTTAAACCAATAAACAGATATAATGAATTGGCACAAAAGTTTGGATATATATTAATTTATTGTGATCCTATATGATTACATATTTATTTTATTATGCCCTAATCATATGCAGTGTACCCTGCATACAAAGATCCGTAGCGAACTACGATCCCACCGTACAAGACTTAGCGACACACCCGGGAAATGCTAAGTCTGACGCCAGCCCTGCTCTACCACAGGACCCCAGGCTCTCCGGCCTGACTCATTGGCTCTACGGCCTCAATGCACCACTCTGAGTGCTCTAGACTCCTCCTCTAACCTGAGTACACAGGCGCAGGGAGTCAACACTAGGTTACCACCAGAATTACTCAACCGGTTGGTGTTGGATAACCCTTTACTTTATTTTTTTATTTACCCCAGTGCCACCAAAATTACTCAATCGGTTGGTGTTGGACACTGTCTATCAACCCTCGTGCCACCAGAATTACTCAACCGGTTGATGTTGGACACGAGTTTCACCCCTAAGAAGCAGATCTGTCAAAGGGGTTCTACGGTGTTAGGGCACCTAAGTCTATTAACTGATTAACATATAACCATATAAACTGGAATATCACATTTCATGCATATTTCATATTCTGAATATTCACTTGAAACACATGTATATCCTTTGTCATTCTTAAACATGATTCAGTATCATTTATCCAGTTTCAATGCTAAACATCTACTTTTAAATCAGCAAATATATTGCAACTATAATACAGGAAATTTCATCATTTTCATTAAGCATATCAAGTATTTCAAGTTCCAATGAATCTAACATACTCTATTGTATGTACTACACTGTTTAAAAGTTATACTAACTGATACAGAAGTAATTAAGCATTTAAATTGAGTTAAATAATGATTTCTAAATGAACTACTACTCACCCACTTCGGTGTGTTCGTAACCACCGAAAACATCCACAAACACGCCTAATTCTGCTTTTCTGCAACTTTGCACCCCGTGCAACTGATCTGCACCCCGTGCAACTGATCTGCACCCCGTGCAACTGATCTGCACGCCGTGCAAACTGGCCAACTTTCTATCCTATTTTTCTGTAACTTTGCACGCCGTGCAAACTGATTTGCACGCCGTGCAACCTGTGCAGAAACGGAAAACTCATTGAAGATGAACTCGATTAAAGCCGAATCAAGGACTAACAACTACTGGTTTGTGCTTACGAACCTCGGACGAACTCAAGGACACCACTATCTTAGTGTTTCCTGGGAAAATCTGCCCCTAGCCGGACCTGCTGCAAGCATCTCTACTTCGCACGTACAGGTTGGAATTGAGCTCAGTTGGGTGCTGATTGAGGACTAGGGCTGTTGGTTTATTGTCTGGACCTCAAGGACGAACCCAAAGCGTCGTTTTGTGGTGCTGCCTTATACCCACGGTGACTACTGGCTGCAAACGCAGCTGCTGCTGCTCGGGGCGCCGCCCAACAGCTTGGGGCGCCGCTAATGGTGGTTGGGTGCTTAAGCGCAGCTGGGAGCTGCAGATTTCTTCTAAGGACTAAAGGTCGGAGTCGGGGCACCGATTAGAAGTGTTGTCTGTGCCCAGACTGGCCCCTGGCCGGCACCGTAGCTTGCTACTGCTGCAGCTGTGGGCCGGCGCCCTTGCTAAGGCTGCGGATAGAGGCAAGGTTGGAGGAGATGGAGGAAGGAAGGTGAAGAGGTAGAGGACGGAGCTTGATCGTGGATGGATTCGCCCAAAAAAAAAACTACCATGCCATCACCCTTGGCTGCGGCCGATCGGGCAGCTCTGCGTGCACCGCTTTGCGGTTGCTTCTGTTCCATTCAAATGTTCGGGAAGAAGAGGATAAAAGAACGGGGTAACCGACCCCCAAAGAAATTAAAAGAAAATAAAAGATCTAATACTGGAAAAATTGCACCTAGGTCCAAAAACCTTAAAACTGTCATAACGTTTGACTCGAATGTCCGATTCGAGTGATTTCTCTTGCAACTTTTCAAGCAAGGGATTCTCTACAACTGGAGGCATCAAAATCATGCTAATTAATTAGTAACACATGATCAAAACACTAATTGCATTAGTCATCACTCAACTCAACTCAATTAACTTAACAATCATCATTACTATTATCATTAATTACCTCAGATGATTAAATCTCAACTAATAATTCATGACTTAGCTTATCTTGATTAACCATGCTATTAAATAATATACTCAACACTAATCAAGGTGTTTCATGCTAATAGAGGTATTTACTGGCTAACCTCAACGTGGGTCATAACAGTGGGTCTATAGGATTACTCTCAGTCTATGCATCAGGAGAAGAGTGGGTCGCCATAGGCTGATTGGAAGCCTGAGATGCCTACCACTGCACTATTTCTTCCTTGACCTTCTCAGCAACTATATCATTGATCTTCTTAGCAACTATATCCTCGACTCTCTTATTCTCCTATACATGGATAAAAGAAATATTAGCTTCTTATTATTGAATTTCCTTTTGTAGTAACATTCTAAAAAAAGAATAGGTTACCTCTTCTTGTGAAAGTCCCACTCTGGGTTTGCGCTGGGATGGCCCAAAGAATGCTTTGATGCTCACACCAGCACCTGCACCCCTAACATGCCCAGGATGCTCTCGGTTACCCAGAGCAACTGTCAATTCATCCCTTGTGCCCTGAGGGATGAATGTGCCTTGTTTCCTCTGCTCGTACAGCTCCCGTTAATCACCATCAACAGAAATTGATAAGTTAACACCACAAATAATAAATATTCAAACGATTACTCTAAGAGTTGTATTTTACCATTTTCGCAGCCGCCTCAGCAGTTACGGGCTTCTTTATTTTACCCTTCTTGTTTTGCCTCCCAGCTATCCAAACATCATGGCGAGGCATGGGTGTGGCACATGTAGTAGAGGACTCCTGAGTAGAAGCAGACTCTGCCTGTAGTCTTTGGTGAATGCTTGTATGGCCCTTTAGACCCATAGTGTGGTCATGCACATTTAGTGCACACGTTGCTTTTTGCGCCTTCCTGAGGGCCTAGTTAGTATGCACATTAATGATTTGGTTAGTAGCACTAAATGTTAATCTTGAATAGGTGAATACAACGTATATTAATTAAACTGGGAGTGACGCCTAATACCTTGAATTCTTCATATTTTCTGGAAGCAACAAACGTGTCCCAATCTTCTTTGTCCAAGAAGTTCCACTGTTCAAAGGCTAATGTCTTCTTCTTATCACCATCTTTTCTATATTCTCTGTTGAGATTTGTCCTATAGTTCCTTAGCATCTTTCCAGCGCGTTGCATCATACTTTTACAATGCAACTTCTCATCCAATGCAAACAGATTCTGTAAAAATAGAATTGTTATTAACTAGTATCCAAAAATAGAATTGCAAATAATAGAATTTGTAATCTACAAAATAGAATTGCAAATAATAATAACTCATGCATAAATCCTTCCATATCATGTCTTTCTTCACCTGAGGAACTTTATGCCAATTATCATACTTAACACCATAATGGCTTCGAGTGACAACCCCAAGATAGTTTACAAAATTATTGCGGTTCACTCCAATTGCATTTCCTCCATTATCAAACTCCACAACCAATCTGGATCCACTGCCACTTAGCGCTATTAACTTCTTCAACAGAGTGATGCCCCTTTTCTTGTTAAGTGTTTGGTGATGCGCATCAAGTTCCTCCAGTGCTTCCGTGGGTACATGTGCATCATCAACCTAAAATTTGACAAAAATAAACACACTGAATTAGCCCAATATAGAAATATGGGATATATGCTCATCATGGACTTCATGCTCATCATGGACATCATGCTTATCATGGTCAGCCATCTGAAAATGTCATTAAAAAGGCAAACATTTAGCATTTGTATTAACTAAAAGATAATGAAACATCAAATCTGAAAATGATATTGATATTAAAAAAGAAAACATTTAGCTTCAATAAAAAATATAAACATGCATGCCTATAAAATTGTGATCTTTTATCAATTAACAATCCTTCATTGTGATCTCCGCACACATATAAGTCATCATTAGCTTCAAGATTAGGATCTACGGTTAACAAATACATGTGATGTCATTCTTATATATAATAAATGTGTACCACATATCCCATCCTTGAACACCTAATCTCACTAGTAAGTGTACAATCTGTATTGGGTTTTTGAGAAAATTTCGGCAACATTTCTCCGTTGTTCTCTAAGTACATATGTACTTAGAGAACAAACGAGGAAATGCTGCCGAAATTTTCTCGAAAACCCAATACACATTATACACTTACATCCTAAGTGAGATTAGGTGTTCAAGAACAGTCCCAAACTGGGGACTATCCAAGATTTACTCCTAATGAGTAAATCTTGGATGGGTTTCTAGGCCAACAAATACATATGTTGTCATTCTTATATATAATAAATGTGTACCACCTATCCCATTCCTGAACACCTAATCTCACTAGTAAGTGTATAATGTGTATTGGGTTTTCAAGAAAATTTTGGCAGCATTTCCCCGTTGTTCTCCAAGTACATATGTACTTAGAGAACAAATGGGGAAATGCTGCCGAAATTTTCTTGAAAACCCAATACACATTATACACTTACATCCTAAGTGAGATTAGGTGTTCAAGAACAGTCCCAAACTGGGGACTATCCAAGATTTACTCCTAATGAGTAAATCTTGGACGAGTTTCTAGGCCAACAAAATCATATCATGAAGAGCATGGTTTCATGTTAGGTCATCATAGGTCATAATAATCCACTAGAATGAGCAAAAAAGGTCTCATGGTGTTAAAATAGCATAAGAGTATTAGATCTTGATTCTAGAGTGTACAAGACATAATAGTGACTACTGATTTTGTGGGGTGATATCATTTCATAGGATTTATAGATTCAAATTTAACAAGTATACAGGTTGCATCATTTTAATACTCTAAAGGTGACTAGTGTGTCATAACACATAAAAGATGGCATTACAAGGAAAGTAAGCAAGCTAGATCAATTAACACTCATCTCAAGGGAACATTAGTTACTGAGGGGACTAGGAAAGAGTCTTTTAATCACTAGGATCATACAAGTAGCAATGTTGATTAAGACTATGTGCTTACTAAAATAGAACCATTATATGGAACTAATCCCACATTATACACATACTTTTCCTGAGTAAGATAATGTGCACTTCATGGAATTATTAAGATCTGAATATATATAAGTTGTTTCTACCTACTTTGATGGGATTTTATAACATTCGAGTCTTCCATTTAAGGAATTAGATGCATATATTGCAGTCCATTGTGTTGAGGATAAGAATCCC
This sequence comes from Alisma plantago-aquatica, assembly GCA_963693085.1. Lineage (NCBI taxonomy): Eukaryota > Viridiplantae > Streptophyta > Magnoliopsida > Alismatales > Alismataceae > Alisma > Alisma plantago-aquatica. The sequence goes on along the minus strand of OY856410.1, from coordinate 1,366,626,027 downwards.
ATGTGATACACACGATTGAGAATCTTTCACCATACTAGGAAAATACTATAGCATGTCCTCTCTAAATCTAGGTTCAGCATATACATCCAAATTAAATACACAACTAGATATTCATTTAGGTGTTAGACATTCATTTAGGTATTCATGATAACTCCCAGGTATGCACAACTAGACAACGGTGGCGGAGCAGTACTAGAGGAAGCATACCTTTCAGTAGCGGCGGCGGGCAAGTAGGCGAGCAACAACAATGGACCTCCAGTAGTGGTGGCAGTAGCTGGTGAGCTCCACAAGCGGCATGGCGGTCCAGTAGCGGCGGTCAGCGAGCTCCAGGCGGCAGGGCAGGCAGGTGTAGTGGTGACCGGTGAGCTCCAAAACCAGCAGCCGCAGTCAGGCGTGAGCAGGGAGAGGAAGGAATAGGCGGCGGTGGGCAGCAGTGAGCAAAGAGAACAGCGGCGGTGGGCGGCGGCGAGGAAGGAATAGCGGCGGCGGTAGAAAAGAGAACGCCGGAGGCAGGCGGTGGCAAGGAGGAAGGTGGCGGTGACACAGAGCAGCAGGCAACGCAGAGCAGCAGCAGCGGTGTCGACGGCGAGCAAGCAGCAGGCAACATCGGCAGTGAGTGAGAAGTAGCGGCGTCGACGGCCAGCAGCAGGCGGTGAGCAGCAGCGGGCAGGCGGGTGGCTTCGCGATGAGACAGAAGACGATGAAATAGAAGAAAGGGGAACAATTGTTGTTCGTGGGTCTATTAAGTTGGTAAACGATGTCGGTTATCAAATACAAATGACACCTAAACTCTTCAGTGTCGGTTGACCCTTAAGAACCGACGTCCAATTAGACAATCTTTGCCCTAAATTATTTGGCGGGAACCGTTATCGGCGTCGGTTATCAAAGGATAACCGACACCAAAATTGGAACATTTTGCACAAATTTTCATCTTATATAGGCGTCGGTTAGAAGTTAAAAAATCGACGTTGTATGTGACACTTTGGGGCCATTTGTTTTCGCTCAAAAATTGGATTTCGCGGGCGATTTTAGGCGTCAGTTTTGTGTTACCCTGCCGATGCTGAATACAAAGTGGTACCTGTGTCTGGATGGTCTTTGAATATAGACGTCGGGTTTCCTAAATCACCGACATTGAATGTTATAGGCGTTGGATTTCCTAAATAACCGACGCCCAGAAAAGTGACATTGAATGTTGTTTCTGTAGTAGTGGATGGAACTAAAAATCTCACATGGGAAAATAAAAAATTTGTACATATTGTGTGTAAGTGGTTGCAAAACATGTATTGCATATGCATTAATATATAAGAAACCAGATCACCGTATATAAAACATGGTATATGGATGTATAAACAAGATCTTACCATATCCATAGCTCTATCATAGATGTATTCAACCAATCATAATGAAACAACTCCAAAATATCTTGTATAAATAGATTGGTATCGTATGATTGACTTGCAGCATCCTCGGAAATAGAAACATTTATAGGGCAATCTAGGTCATGTTCGGCTATCCATACTACCATACCCTTACAATTAGGACCTAACGAGGAGTATAGGTCCCTTAGAAGCCAACTAGGTACTTTAGGAGGTGGAGGTGGAGGCTGAGATGTAGCAGGTGTCTTCCTTTTAACATGTATATATAATTTCATATCAATTGACTCATATATACACACTAACAAATTAATGCATTGTAAATTTACCATACAATATTAGTATAGACAACATCCGTTTTGGGCCATAATATCACTCTGCCTTCTACTTCACCAAGCGTTTCAGAATCTGGGTGGACATATGGCAATGGAAGATCCCTCCAATTGGGGAGTATATGTATTGGGCTCACATGAACTGCACCATCTGGTACTGGAGTCCCATGAAACTTTTTCCTTGGAAGGGGTGGGTAAGCCTCGGCCTCTACAATGATAAATTCTTGACTTTTTAGATGGCATGGCTTCAACCCCTACAAATTTACGTAAAGAATGTTATATACATATATACATAAACATATCATCTTGAACATACTAGATACTATGTCATAAAAATACTTACAGCGTATGTGCTAGGTGGGTCTATAGGATTACTCCCAACATCTACAGTAGGAGAAGAGTGGCACACCATAGATACTATCTGAGTGGCAGCCTGAGACGCCTTCCACTTCACCATTGCTTCTTGAATTTTCTTATTAATTAACTCATCTACCTATACATTGACAAAAGAAACACCATCTTTTCATTATTGAATTCTCTTTCGCAATAACATTCTAAAAAAGGAATAGGTTACCTCAACATTTGATAATCCTGCTTTTAGGACAAGTTTGTGTTGTGATGGCCCAAAGAACACTTTTATGCCCACACCAGCGCCTGCACCCCTAACACGTCCATAATGCTCTGGGTTACCAAGAGCAACTATCAATTCAACCCTTGTGCCCTCAGGGATGAACTTGCCTTCCTTCCTCTACAAGTGAAGCTCCCGCTAATCGCCATCACTAGAAATTGGTAAGTAAACATAACAATAATCAATATCGATTGCTCTAAGTGTTGAATTTTACCATTTTTGCTTCTGCCTTAGCAGTTGTGGGCTTGGTTATATCTCCTTTCTTATTTTGCCTCCCATCTATCCACATAGTATGGTGAGGTAGAGGTGTGGGACCAATAGTAGAGGACTCTTGAGTAGAAGCAAACTGAGCAGTAGACTCAACCTGTAGTCTTTGACGAACGCCTGCATAGCCTTTTGGACCCATCGTGTGGTCATGCACATTTAGTGCAGGCCTTGCTCTTTGAGCATCACTGATAGCCTTGTTAGTAAGCACGTTGATTTGGTTAGTAACACTAAAGGTTAATCTTGAATAGGTGAATACATAAGAACATATATTAATTAAATTGGGAGTGGCGTTTAATACCTTGAATTCATCAGTTTTTCTTTTGGTAACAAACTCCTCCCAGTCATTGGGGTCAAGGTAGTTCCACTGCTCAATGGCTTTCTTCTTCCTCTTCTCAGCATCTCGTATGTAATCTCGGGTGAGATTTGTCATATAGTTTCTTAGACCCTCCCACAACGTTGAATCACATATTTACGATGCAACTTTTCATCCGGTTCAAATATGCTCTGCAAAATAGAATTGCTATTAACTAGTATCCAAAAAATTGATAATCTACAAAATAGAATTGCAAATAATAATAACTCACGCATAGTTCCTTACATACTAAGTCTATCTTCCCCTTAGGAACTTTATGCCAAGATTCTACATTAGTACTATAATGGCTACGAGTAACAACCCCAAGATATGAAATAAATGAGTTGTGGTTCAATCCAGCTGGATTTCCTGCATAATCAAAATCTACAACCAGTTTGGGTCCATTGCTCCTTTGTTGTAGTAACTTGTTCATCATAGTGATGCACCTCACTTTTTTAATTTGTTTTGCTTCTCATCAAGAGCCCCAAGTTCTTTAGGGGGTACATCATCAACCTAAAATTTGACAAACTAAACACTCTTACATGATATAACTATAAATGGACATATAGATAGAAATATAGGATATTTTTTAAAACATACATTGTGAGGCGACGCATTGATATCCTCACCCTCACGGTAATCATCATCACGGTCATCAGGCACATGCTCAACCAGCTGAAAATTTACATTCACATTGTAAAGTTCACATTCACATTGTAAAGTTCACATTCAGAAAAATAAAACATATAAAAAATATAAACCTGCATGCCTCTAATATTGCAATCTTTTATCAATTAAAAATCCTTCATTGTGATCTCCACGCACATGCAAGTCATCATTAGCTTCAATATTTGGTGGTGTTGGCAACCCAACTGAGAATGGATTAGAGTCATCATACTTATCATAGTACTCTTCTTCATCTATAGGATCTTCAATGAATTGTATTTTACCATGAAGAACAATCGACCATTTATCATTTGCTGGATCATCGATATAAAATACTTGTTTCACATGTGATGCTAATATGAATGGTTCACCCTTCTTGACAATCTTTTCAAAGTTCACTAACGTGAAACCCAATTCATCTACTATAACTCCTTTGGTATTATCGACCCAATTACATTTAAAGAGTAGAATTCTGAAATATACATAGTCAAACTCCCATATGTCTTCAATGACACCGTAATATAACATTTTAGCTTCACGTGGAATCTTATCCTTTACACTTGCAATAAACAATGAAGATGCTTGAAGGGTGACCCCACTGTTTTGGACGACAGTCTTATCATCATGACACTTCATGTAATATGAGAATTGATTTAAGTCAAACCCTTCATAACACATAACATTCAATTTTTGTTTAAAGGCGAGACATTTGTTAGTTTTTGTAAGATTATTTGGTGTTTGAGATAGTTGATGTAAGACTTTATCTTCAAACCACTTAATAAATGTATTGTTATGCTCTCTATCAAGCCACATTGAATTGGCTTGAGGATATTGTCTCTTGATGAAATTGGTATGTTCCTCGATATAAACACTCACTTTGTTGATGTTGTGTAAAATATATAAGTGACCTTATTCCAACTACTCATGGATGATTACTTTCATCCGTGATCCTAAAATTCCTTTGCCAAAATGCTCCTCAATATTCTTGTCATTAACAGGAGTGTCATTACCACTCAGAAAGTCATTGCAAAAGTCCATAACCTCTCTCGCCACATAACCCTCAATAATACTCCCTTCAGGCCGATAACAGTTTCAAACATCACCTTTAAAAACACTCATGTATCGTTCAAAGGGATACATCCAATGTTAGAAAACTGGTTCCAACATTTTCACTTCCCTAGTCAAGTGGACAACAAGATGTACCATGATATCAAAGAATGAAGGAGGAAAATACATCTTAAGATGACATAGGGTAACAACTACTTCTCTTTGCAATTTATCGAGAGTATCAGGGTCAATAACTTTGTTACAAAGACTATTGAAAAAGAAACAAAGTCTGGTGATTGTAAACCTTACATGCTTTGAAAATATAGATCAAATTACCACGGGAAATATTTGTTGCATTAGAGTGTGACAATCATGAGATTTAAGACCTATCAACTTTAGATCTTTCACCAATCTACATATGTTGGATGAGTAACCCTATGGCACCTTAACATTGACCAAGCATTCATAAAAAGCTTTCTTCTCCTTTCTAGACAACATGTAACAAGTGGGAGGTAAGTATGTTCTCCGATCGCTACTAACTACTTCTGTTAATTCTGACATGATTCCCATATCATGTAGGTCCATTCTAGATTTTATCCCATCTTTAGTCTTACTTGGTATATTCAATAGAGTACCAATGACGCTACCACAAACATTTTTCTCAACGTGTATGACATTGATACAATGTGTGACTGCCAAAAAACTCCAATAAGGAAGATCCCAAAATATTGACTTCTTCTTGAATAAAGATTTATCACTCTGTGTGGTCATGGTACATTGTGATCTCTTACCAAATTCATTGACAAAGTCTTTTACTCTTCCATAAACAACCCTGGTATAGGTTTAGGTGCACTCTGTTCCTCATTCTGTCCATTGAATGCTTTATGCAACCTATGATATAGATGGAATTTTAGAAGAAACCTTTGATGAACAAGATATACAGTCTTGCTGCCATATTTTAGTCGGATTGAATCAGTGTTCTCTTCACATATAGGACTCTCTTTGGATCCTGTGACACTATATCTAGACAAATCCCCATATGCTATAAAGTCATGAACAATGCAAAACAACATATCATGCAAATGAAATGTCTCTCTTCGTGAAGCATCATAGGTCATCACACCTTCACTCCAGAGTTTCTTTAAGTCATCAATCAAAGGTTCAAGATAAACGTCGACATCATTTCTAGGTTGTTTAGGGCCCGATATCAACAACACAAATATAACATACTTATTTTTCATACACAACCAGGGAGGAAGATTATATATAACAAGCATAACTGGCCAAGTGCTATGTTGGCTTCTCAATGTCCCGTACAGATTCATCCCATCTGTACAAAGCCCAAGTCTTAGATTCCCGACTTCTTCACCAAATTTAGGGTACAATAAATCAATCTTCTTTCACTGTGGGGAATCAGACGCATGTCATAGGATCCCATCATTATTTTTCTTAACATCTGCATGCCACCTCAAATTCTTCGCATCTATTGTATTGGCAAACAAGCATTAAAATTGTGATATTATAGGTAGATACACATCACCTTGGTAGGAGAACTAGTTTTGGACTCCCCCAATGTCATCAATTTATACCTTGACACACCACATTTTGGACAATCTTTCAAATCCACATAGTCCTTTTGAAATAATACACAATCATTCAGGCATGCGTGTATATTCTTGGCCTCCATTCCCATTGGGCACAACAATTTCTTTAACTGGTATGTTGAGATTGACAGCTCATTTCCTTCAGGAAGAATTTCTTTCAACAAAGACAACAATGATGTGAAACTTTTGTCGCTCCATCTATTGTTAGCTTTCAGCTTATACAATCTCAACATAGTGTTAAGCTTCATAAACTTAGTACAACATGTGTATAATGGTATCTCAGCATCATGCACAATGTTTCCAAACATGGGAGGTGGATCGGTGTGTTGTACCCCGCAACTATCCAGCATCGCATCAACGATGTCTACTGGAACTGGTTCGTTCACATCTACATCATCAGAGGCAATTTCTTCTTCCACATAAGAATTGCTATTGACATCCACTGATTTCAGGTTTGAAATATCTCCATGATAGTGCCATTTTATATAGCCTTGTACAATCCCGTTGTACATGACATGACTTTTTATTTCCTCACCAATGTTGACTTTCAAGTTGTTACCGCAATGCCTACATGGACAGTAGAACCTATCTCCAGGTTATTTCCTATGTTCATCAGCAAATCTATTAAACTGATCAAGACTAGAAATAAACTATGGGGTGCAACGATTTAGAATGGACTTCCATGATCTATCCATTCTATGATCAAAGAGAAAACAAGTATATATTAGGGTTTAGGGTTGAAAGATTAGGGTCTAGGGTTAAAAGATTAGGGTTTATGGTTAAAAGTTTAGGGTTTAAGGTCTTATATATAATAAATGTGTACCATCTATCCCATTCTTTAACACCTAATCTCACTAGTAAGTGTATAATGTGTATTGAGTTTTTAAGAAAATTTCAGTAGCATTTCCCCGCTGTTCTCCAAGTACATATGTACTTAGAGAACAAACATGGAAATGTTGTCAAAATTTTCTTGAAAACCCAATACACATTATACAGTTACATCCTAAGTGAGATTAAGTGTTCCCGAACAGTCCCAAACTGGGGACTATCCAATATTTACTCCTAGTGAGTAAATCTTGGACGGGTTTCTAGGTCAACAAATACATGTATGTTGTCATTCTTATACCTACAATCCCAGTTTCATCATTCATATCCTAAGTTTTATGTAACATCATTTAATCATGCTTGTCAGTAAATGCTAAACAATAAATAAACCATGAATTCATATATCAAAGATTTGAATCAAAGTGAAGCCTAATGGCACATTGGGAGAGTGAGAATATTATACCTCACTTGAAGGATGAAGAAGAAACATATGTAAATCAACAACAAGTCAACATCACCTGCAACAACACAAATGCACAATTCAATTCTGTTATAATGTATTAATTAGGGGTCAATCTTGAAGTTTTAACTAGAGCTTCATATATCAATATATATACTAGGTCATATTTCCAGTCAAGATTTAGGCGTTTAATCACCTTAGGGCGTATACATGATTTACAAGGTATTTGGGTACACAAAGAATAATATATGTTACTGATTTAGGAGTTCACATAATCATTTTAGAAATAGAAGACCCAATTTTTAGCTTTGGGCATGACCATAATAATATATGTTACTGATTTAGGAGTTCACATTACTACTGATTTCAAGTTGAAAATAAGTTGTATTGGATAGGCCCATAATGGAAGTGATCATTGAAAAAATACTAGACAATCATTATACTTTAAGAAAATGATGTCTATGATCGTTTGACCTAAAGTTCTTTTTTGTAAGCAAAAACTCTTCCTTTTTTGTATTTTTGAGCAAAAGTATTACAACCTAAGCATGAAAGAAAAACACTATAATATGTAAAAAAATAATACAATTTAGAACTATACTTTAAAAGAAGAAATAGACAAAACTCTAATAAGTAGGACTAGATAACCATTCAATTGAACTGTTGATGAACATTACACTAAACAGATCTTCTGAGAACTCAATGAGGGAATATCCGACTTCAAGAACTATAATGAGCACTTTTAAAATAAGTGGAATGAGCCTATTAAAACAAACTATTATGGATTATATAATCATTATCGTAAGAAATATAAACATCAGAGAATCTCTATCAAATAAAAAACTGTCGGTGGAAGAAGAGGAGTTGGTCGGCGTGGAGACATGTACCTATCGTGGCAGTGGTGGCAAGCTCAGGTTCTGAGCGGCGGCGGCAGGCGGCAGTGCGACAGGCGAGCAGTAGCGGCGGCAGAGCAGTAGGCGGCAGGTGAGCAGTAGCGGCGGCGTAGCAGTAGGTGAGTACCGGCGGCAGAGCAGTAGGTGGCAGCGGCGGCAAAGATATCGACAGCGGAGAGAAATCGCCATACCCTAAACTAATCGGGAATGAAATAGAGAAATGGGAAGAGTCTGGTTTGCGCGGGCACTATTAAGTTAACTATAGACGTTGGTTATTATAAAAAACCGACGCTTAAAAAAATAGGCATCGGTCACCACAAAAAAACCGACACCCATGTTCAATCATAGTCGTCGGTTTCGACTCGAAAAACTGACGTCTATCTACATATGCCGACAAAAAAAATGTTTTTGAATTACGACCATAGTCGTAGGTTGCCACACAAAACTGACTCCAAAGAGGGTTCAAAAATTTCGCGGGGACAGCGCTCGAACCAATATCTACGTCGGTTATTATAAGAAAACTGACGAAAAAAATGAGGCTGAAATCTGTCTCACGAAAAACTTTTAGTCGTCGGTTACT
>OY856410.1:1365789503-1365892003 GCA_963693085.1 Alisma plantago-aquatica | reverse complement strand
AAGCTTGATTTGACCTTTTTTCTTTCGTTAAACTAGTTCTGTTTGTGTCGCTTATCATAACATATGGTATTGTATTTTTTTTACGTTTTCACGTTTATTTATGAATACATATGAATGATCATAGTTGAATCTCGGTAGCTGCATATTACTTAAATATATTAAGTACTAAGTATTTGGAAGTATGAAATATCATAATATTTGTATTTGAAAGTATGAAATATCATAATATTTGTATTTGTCAAGAGGTTAATTCAACACCGGATGTACAGTGTTGTAATTATGTGTAGCGATGAATCTAGTTTTCCTGAAACCACCAAGAACTAAAATCGAACAAAATTGTAAATATGATTGCTTGGAAATTGTTAATAAATAGCTTATTGTAGATACTAATATTTTTTTAAAAACATAGTAAACTTAGAATTTGACATGGGAGGATTCCTAATGAACACAACTTGAGCCGACTCAAAGTAAGCCTGGACAGACTGATCTCAATGAACCAAACTAAATTTGACCCACCAGGCTCGAAATGCAAACAAAATGTTAAACCCAAGCCTTCAAGTTGGTTTTGGTCAAGCTAGATGTGGTACAATTTGCTATACATCCAGCCAGTCATGCTTCATGAGAGTGAATGTCGGGAGGTGAAAAAAATAAGGTCTCAACAAGATGAACGTGACTGAAATGCTTATGCCGAGATAGATCTGTGGGAAGATAAGAAAAGATCGCTTCTGAAATGTCTATATCAGGAATAAAGTGAGTAGCGAGCATTGAGGACAAGTTGTGCAAGGGCCAACTCAGATGGTATGGACATGTGTAACACATACCGACTAATATACTTATACGAAGCAGGGCTATTGAGTCAAGCACAATTAATAGAAGTAGAGGAAGTCCAAAATTAACATGGGAAGATATTATAAAGAGAGATTCTGAATCTCTACATCTTGATGAGAATATGAACCATGATAGAGCTGAATGGAAATGAAGAATCCATGTAGCCGACCCCAACATAGTTGGGATTGAGGCTTAGATGATGATAATGATGATGATGATAGGTGACATACAACTATATGCTACAAACTTGAAACCCAAACATGAAATGAAGACAACCTGACCTACAATCATTGTTACATAAAAGTGTGTACTTAAAAAATTTATGGGTATCACATGATTTCTAATTGTCTCTGTGTAAAACATAATCATTGCATGGGGAAGAAAAGGTAGAAGGAGACATGAAGAACCAACATAATGTAAAAGGAGAGGGATGGGGAGCACCGTTATGAAAATTGCCACATTTAAATAGGAAAATGAGCAAGGACAAGAATGAGAAAAGGAACATAAGTGGCAAACATATAAGTAGATGAGGGAGAGTGATATATAGAGTAGCAAGAAAAAGAGCAGGTGAAGAAACATACAATTGTTGCCATTTTAGATTAGGAAAAAGATGAGGGGGACAATAAGAAAAATGAGGAGGAAGATGGGGGAGAAGCAAAGGAAGAATACGCATAAGTTGACGGCTAATGTTGAGTCTGATTTATTAAGGAGACTCGTTGGTTGGGTCCCTACTTATGTAATGAACATACCCTGTGCATGTATACTAGATCTAGTTATGATTTACCTATTATATTGTCTCTTCTTGGGTTATATCTCATAATTCTGTAAATTTCTAAATTAGCTATAAAGTCTCCTTGTTAAGATCAAAATCTATGAAACAGAAGTGAATTTCCATTTGAAACTGAATGCGGGAGGGGAATTTAGTTGTACATTATAATTTTGATTTGCATGAAAAAGGGAAATTAAATGACGAGATGCTAAATATTCCTCCTTCAAAATAGTTTATTTAATGTCTTCGTTCATGGTTCCGGAACAATGTTTTGTGCTTCACCTTTCTTTTTTTAGAGTTACCTAGTGGTGTCATCATGGTCATCAATACAAGTATTGTTTAACTGCTTAATTGAAAATCTAATTCAACATTTATGTATATATTCGTTTAGGTGAACCTTTTTTGTCTATGTCGTAGGTCTACTGTAGTACTTCAGCCCCTTTTCTCTTTAAAAGCCCTATTTTTGTAATCTTTTAATGCTACTTCAATGGGTGGAGTTTAGTAAAACATACAAGATGATCAGATTTAACAAAACTTGTTTGGTTTTGGGAAAAAATATGAGCTAGTTTTCTATTGAAATGCAAACTAGACATGAACTTTTTTGGGTAACATTTTGAAGTTTTATGGATAGAAAGAATCAATAGCTATACGAGAGCACCTACAGAATAAATAGATTACACACATGATACAGAATGTTTCTTGGACTGATTTGATATGATCCTTATGAGCGTTATTACAAAGTGAAGTTGTTCTTATATGCCAGAAGTTTAGGTGGCCACTCAAAGAAATTAGTGGTTGTACGAGAGCACATGCTGAATTAATAGACTAGGAACAAGATATGGAAGCTTTGTTGTGTATATTTGTGTTATTACATAGTAGATCAGTTCTTATATGATAGAAAATGTTGCCTTGTTATGTATAGTGAAGGTTGAAGACTTTGTATTTCAGTCCAATATATATCATTTTTTAATCAAAGTACGCCATTTTGTGATGACGGATGTTATAACGTTACTGAATGGTATGTGAACAAGGCAACTTATTCTTTATAATAGTAAATGTTTACAGTTCTTGGGCCATATCAAAGTATATTTGTTTGGTTTATTGTGATGATGATTATATTATTTGTAGGTTATGGAATGCCTGTACCTCAAAAAGGTTCAGAATATTTATCTGTTTTACTTAATGGTGATTTTGACTGATGCTTTAGGACAATAGTGGTCCTTATATTATATTAGTTTTATTTGTGTGTGCTTGTAGGAACGTGAGTGCTATGCATTTATATGCATGCAAACAATCGTATCAAGTTTATGTTAATTTTTTCAAAGATGTAAGATGTGTAAAATATGTCATCAGTTATTTTGATTTTTGACAATTTCATATGATTTCTCCATGCTTTTTAGAGTAGATAATATTTTCCAACCAAATCTAATAAAAATTGAAAAAAATATTTTCTTGCGTGAATAAAAAGTGTGGATAAATTGTATATACACGAAAAATTGGGAAAATAAATTACACAAAAAAGCAAGAATGATTTTTTATACTCTATTTTTCACGCTTTTGGTAAGGAAGGATGTCATATCTTTTCACGGTTTTAGGTGTGGAAAAATATTAAAGAAAGCGTGGAAAACGACACATAGTTTTTGTAGCTGTGTTGTTGCTTAATTTGTGTTTACAACTCAATTATGAAGGGGAAAAAACTTCGATACTAACTTGACGAGTTATTATGGGGATAAACTAAATTGAAACGAGATACACATGTTATCAGTTTCCTTTGAACTAGGTAATAGGATATTCTGTCATCTCTAGTATAATGCTTTGAACGAATGAGTTTGCACATACGACATATGTCCATCATGACGGTACTACGGTCCGAGGAGTATATATTTTCAAAAGGTTAGCGGTTAGTGATGAACCTGATTATGCCCGTATCTTGTGCGTACGATATTCTTTGATTAACAGCACGATGTTTTCAAGCTATTCAGATACTATTTTGCATCATCCGCAATTTAAACAAACACATACCCTTTAAGTATCAACGTCGGCCCTCCGTCTTCAAAAAGCAACTTCAGGCGTTACCTTTGCTGTTTATATATATGTGCTCGTCTAAGGCGGTGGTGTGTTTAGATGAAGCGTTAAGCAACGTATAGAAACAGGAACACGTGGGAACTAGACAGGTACGTGCGCGTGTTTGACCTCTGCCTGTATTTTCCAAACAAAAGGAAGAGTATTCAAGTACTTTCTTGACAATTGAAAGGAGGGTTAGGCAAGAGCCTAAGACCTTAATGTCTCGTGCCATATGACTTGGGCATAACTTAAAGCATAACCGACTTTCTGCAGCCATGTTTGCAAGTGACCACCACAGTTATAAGTTAGAATAAAGTTACTGTTTTCTTGACACGAAGTTTGATCCTAACAACCATAGTGACATTAAGAGTTGAATGACAAAACCATCGAGGTTAGATTGTAATGTTTTAAGCATCAAATGTGATTCCTTATGAAAGGATATTGCCTAACGAGAAAATTTATGATCGGGAGCTTTAGGAATTGACATTCGATGTTTAATGTAATTATATTTTGGTTGGAACACCGATATAGAAGTATAAATCGAAAGAAAACACATTTTGTCCCCACCTTAATCCTCCACGAAGGTTGAAAAGAATCAATTTGATACAATCACCAAGGAGAGAATAAGTTACATTATGATTCTTGACGAAAAATAGGGGCTGCCAACAAATCATTCATATTATTTATTGGATAATAGGATGTAATCAAATGTTAGAAAAGTTTTATTATAATGAAAAAGAAAGCAGACAGGCAACAAGTTACGCCATCAACTCCTTTTTATGGGGAAGTTTATCCTCTGACACACTATATTCATAGTTCCGGGAGTCATGATATTGTTGTGCATAACTTCTTGTACCCTCTTGAAAAGCTCCACAACCTGTGCTGCTAAGAATCTAGATGTATCAAACCCAAAAGGGATGAAAATATGTAGATTATCAATACACACTTTTTCATACTTAATCACTTAGGTGACTTCTAGGGCAGCCTGTGGCCCACAGTAGATTCTCTACCTTTCAAGCCTATCAATGGAGAAACTCATGTTAAATCCACACATGTATGCTTCCCTCCAACCCAGTCAATAATTAAGAAATCTGCGGGCCTAAGAGCCGATCTCCCCTCCTATGGATCAGTAAAAAAAATTACGGGTGGCTCTTTTTTAGCAAAAATTCCCGCAAGTCTAAGTACGTCATATAGAACATCCCTAACAAGATCGTTCCTTAGAAGTTCCTTACAATGAAATGCATCCTCTGCAACGGAGTCTAAGCACGCCGTGCTGCAGACAGTGCATACATCAACGACTGAAAATAGGATAACCATAATAACAAGGTTCTCTACTGGAGACATATGCAACCCAAGTCCATCAATAGGAGTAGCATGAAGAAAATTTTGAACATGACCAGTTTGCAAACATGAGAAACAACTTATCTTTTTGTCCATTATACTTTTTCAAAATCTCTAGGGAACACATCGTAATTGAAACAATAATCAATAACATCATCGTCGAGTGAACTTTTGAGGAAATTTGTGATACCAAGTGATAATATATAATTCATGAGTTTAAGTTCGTAATAGAATTCATATGGATACCATTTGACATTGCGTAGGTCATCACCTTAATTGAGTTTACTGCTAGACTACTAACCGCGACCATGTCTTGGTGCTCACTGGTCATGGCTCGAGAGAGGAGAACAAAACCGACAAATAGTTTGGCATCTATATTAAGTTCTATTTTAACCTAGACATCGTGGCTTTTGGACACTATTTGACAGAGAACAAACGCCTATCCGTCATCACTTCTTCATTGCTTCTGTAGTTAGGACAACGGAGAAGAAAAGTGAGATAGGAGGAAGAAAACAAAGTATTGGTAAGTAGGAACGTAGCAAGGAATTCGATGTTGCGGGGGCGATTTTAAATATAAATATCAAGTCAATTTGAATGTAAAAAATTATTATGATATATTAATAATATCAAATAATAGTCTCTTCAGAGACATCTGATAAAAATGTCAAAAAATACAACTGTGGCTACCAAAAATTTTTGAGTTGGGCTTAGCGATCTTTAATGCATAGAATTCATCAATTATGTCATCATTTGTTAATGTTGCAGTTATTTCTTTCTCTAAGTAGATAATCATGCAAAAAACAAAGAAATCATCCTCCATTTTGTTCTACAATCTTATTTTCACAAACTTCATGGTAGAAAATGGCCCTTCTGTAGTAGCGGTTGAGACTGGGAGTGTCAATACTAATTGAATAACTTTGAAAATCAACTTGTAACTTGTTGCCTTTCTTGTTCTAACCAATGTTTGACATAAGTCTGAAAGTGCATTCATATTTTGCATATTAAGATCTATAATCACGCCAATTTCATAATATTTCAATTCCAATATCAAAGCATCTTTGTCCTCTCTACTGAAATCTTGAGGGTAGTATTTATCAGCAAGACTAAATATGTCACTAGCATTGAAATATTTATAACCATCTCTTGGATCTAATGATGATGTAAGACGAAGAAGCTCCATCGACTTCTCATTAAATATGTAATTAATCTCTTTCAATTGGGAGTCCATCACAACTATATATATATATATATATATATATATATATATATATATATATATATATACACACATATATATGTATATATATGTGTGTGTGTATATATATATATATATATATATATATATATATATATATATATATATATATATATATATATATATATATATATATATGTGTGTGTGTGTGTGTGTATATATATATATGTATATATATATAAATACACATATATATATATACACACACACACACACACACATATATATATATATATCTGTGTGTATATATAGATATATATATATATATATATATATATATATATATATGCATACATACATACATACATATAGATACATATATATACACACATACACACACACACACATATATATATATATATATATATACACATACATATATATACATATATATACATATATATATATATACATATTTATATATATATATGTATACATATATATATATATATATATACATATATATATATATATCAACTAGGAAGTGATACTCTATACTTATCTCATCAAACTGATGCCGAACACGTACACGACTTAAGTTACATGAAGCCAAGTTTGGAATTTCATTCTTATGCCCATTACAAAATGAGTTCAAAGAATTCATAAAGTTTGTCCAACCATCATCCCTGATGGCTTGAATAAGGGACTTTGTACTTGTCACTAGACTCATTGCAATAACTATGTCTTGGTCTTGACATTGCAATGCTTGACATAGGATAGCATTAATCCCCAATACTTCTCTCATGAGTAGCAAAATGAAAACAAATTCAAATGAGATCATTGAGTTATAAGTTGTATGTGCATCACCACGTTGAGAGTAAGTAGTACCATTTTTTATGATATTGCAGAAGACAAGTGTAAGGAGTGGGATCCCATAGAGTTCCACTCCCTACTAAAAATAAAAAGGCAACATCCCAAAAAAACATACCAATGAAAACTTTTTCTTGAAAGGGATGAAACCAAATAAAGTTAACATGATTGCATCATAACACAAAGTAGCAGCAATACTAAAGATGTATATAACCATTACAAAGCTTCTTATCATACTAAACTTTCACCACACAAGGTGACATAAAGAAAAAACTAACTACATATTTAGGACTAGCTGAGGATGACCTAACAACTTCAAGTAAAGTCTCCCACAAAGAAAGCTACACTTGTTGAGGTCCAGGTCCTCCTAGATTTCCTTCTCCTTATCCAACACCAAGGGTTGGAAGCATACCCCACAAAAGGAAAAGAAGAGTGGATATCACCAAAAAGCTGGTATGAGTATGCTAAAAGGAAATTGAGCAATATATATTAGGAACGAGGTACATCAAGTATAGAAGGCTTCCCATGAAAAGAAGTAAGAACTACCCAAACAGGCATAAAAGGAAATAATCACCATCATATGAGAAAAGAAATACATGCTATAAAATCAATAATAAAAGTGGTGCCACAAAAGCACTATAATGTTTTTAGGGCGCAAACTCCATAACAACCTGCATTTAGGTGAGATAAACATAGCACTAGAATAAAGGCGGCCAAGCATGTCTGATAAAGATTGGCACATAACCAAACACCGAATAAATATATATATGTTGGGTAAAACCTCATAAATTTGAAACCCAGGTATGGGGTACATAACTTCCACCTCAAAAATAAATAAGGACTCATAACCCAAAACCAATGCAAATTATATTACGCTAGGGCTACTGAGTCGCACGACATGCTTAATAGGGAGGCAAGTAAAAGGTATATTCAGATTTTACAACTTAATCACCACATAAGTAATCATCATTATCATCCACCTTAATTTATGCATATAACAACAAATAAGTTCAACATTCACTAAGGCATGAGGAAAAGAGTCAAAAGAGTATCCAAGATCTCCACAAACAAGATAGTTCACAAGAACCATGGTATCAAAAGATAAGATCAATGTGTATAGGCTATTGTCCATAGTACCAAAAGAAAGACAATTTAGGTTATTTCTCAATAAAGAAGAATAGGAGATGCAAACATACCTCTCATAGAGTCTTAAAAAAACAAAATTACTTCTAGATCAAAATATAGGTTCCCAAAGCACCTAATATCATGTATGTGAAATTAGGGTTAGAAGTGCATTGATTATTCAAAACTAAAAAAATCTCCTTTTAATTATTAATGAATTATGTTATCAAAACTATTCCATATTTTAGGTTATATTTTCCTAAGTTTAAAACATATTATATTATATTTTTCTGACTTTTATATGTTTAGTAATGAATTTTACAAGTTTTTACCTATTTAGATTGATCCATTAAAATCACCTATTTATAACACTAGAGTCTTACCACAAAACTAATACCATTAGAAAGCTTACATTTTTCTGAATCCAAGAGTATTTATTTGTAATTTTTGGATAAGCGAGTCAAAAGATATGATTTTTACAATATTAGTCAATCAAAAAATAAGGAAATTCCAAATAAAGAATATATGATAGATTAATGAGAAAGAGAGGGGAGAGTGGGCCCGGGTCCGTTGACATAGCCCAACCATAGGTGGCCATGTCGTCAGGTCAGCGGCTCGGTTGACTCACCCAAAGTAATGAAACCAAAGTGTGAAAAGTCAAGAATACCCACCCTTATGCGAGAAAAACTAAGAAGAACCAAGAGAGGATAGTTTTGGGAATTGCAAGGACTTGATCTCCTTTGCAGGCTCACTGCGCCATGACAGTAGCAGCTCGACAAGGCAAATTGGGCGAATCCGCGAGAAAGTGGCAAAAAACGAACTGAAGCCAAGAAAATGAAGAACGGGGTGCGAGCAACTCACCAACACCGCTAATGTGGCTGGAGATGCACCAAGAAGAGAGGAATGCTCACAGTAAGGTCAGGGCTAAAATGAGACCACTGACGACACAACAAATGATCAATGGAGGAATTGATGTGTGAGGAGGGTTTCTAGAGGTTGAACGGAGACAAGAGTAGCGATATTTATAGGTGATGATGAACAAGACAATGGGTGGGCAAGCTGGCCGAGAAGCTTCATGCCCAAGGCTTGAACATTTTTCCAATTCACAACAAAATGCCACAAAATAGGGCTCAGTTTGTGCGGAATAAAAAATAGAAGCTGTAAGAAGAAAAATCTCGTGAAAAGGTCGAGAGATGAAGGAGAAATTTCATTTTTTATTTCGGCCAAAAATGATTGCCTACTTCCTTTTAGGCTTGAGGTAGAATATAAACATCAGGCTTTCGATCTGCCATCTAATGGTTGTGGTTCATGTTCGTGATCAAAATTAGAAACCATATCCAATTCGAAATCAAATAAAGTGATGCATTAGATTTATTTCTATTTATCTCTCTCCTCTTTTGAGGGTGCAAATGAATCCCAAATTTAATAAAATTTGACAACCAATATATTTTTGATATGTGGAATATGAATATAAAATTAGATTTTCCTTTTGAGAATTTTTAATGTATCAAATAAATCAAATCATATTTTCTCTTTCCTCCTTCATTAATGGTTATAAGATTATCGAAATTTGATGAAACTTCACCCACAAGTCATATTTAATGTGTTGGATATGAATTTGCCTTCAATTTTATATGTTAGAGTTATTTGTATAAATATATAATATTTTGAAGGTTCTACACACTTTCTCTCTCCTGATTTCATCTTTTAATCAAACTTTCCCCAAATTGAGTGAAATTTCACCCAAATGCATATTTTAATATGTAGATTATGAATCCAAGATTATTTTCCACTTTTGGAGTCATTAAATATTTATTTAACATTTTTAAATAAAAACACCTTGTAAGGAGGCGAGATCACCTCTTTACTAAAATTTAAAGGAAATACAAACATCCACAATTTTAACAAAAATGTAGACTTTGAGGATGAATGCATAATATTCCAAATAAATAAGCATGATTCCAGATACATAATAAAATGTCAATAGCAGCGGAAAGAAAGAAATAACTAGCCTTCTAATGGCATTATTATTTATTACATCATTGCTTTCTAAAAGAAAAGATAAGATAGAATAGAGGATCTAGCTATAGCAACCTAGCCATTCTTCTTGTCAAGCAAACGATCTCAACAAAGGAATCTTTCTTCAAGCCCTTCCTTCACCTTGCACAGCTCCAACACCTGGGTGGTTGGGAAGGCACCCAGCAAGAGGGAAAACAAGAAAAGTATGTGTTACACTAATAATCTATCAAAGGCAAAGGAAAATGTAACAAGTAAACTAGACTTGATATTTGGTGTAAGAAGATATCAAAGAGTGTGAGGTTTTCAAAAGAAAACTTGCCATTAACAAAATAATCAAAGGTTTTAGCATGTCATTTAATATGTCTATCTAACTAACTAGGGTTGAGGCACCTACCGGACCTCTAACCTTAGGTGAGGCAAGAATTATAAACATTTCCAATCACCTACAATTTTTAATGGGGAGAATAATAAACATTCCCCTAGGGCGATTTTATACATGCCCTCTATGGGTGGTTGTACATAAGTACCACTACTTAAAGATTAAATAGAACATTTAATTTCATGCTAACAAAAGATTTATGGCAAGAATAAGCAAAAGATTATGTAACATGGCAGTGGGGTATGAATACCCAAACAAGAGAATAATACATCGACATTTGAGGCAAATAAGCAATTTAGGTTTCAAGATTCAAGGGTTTAGATCAAGTTAAACCTCATAAAAGAAATATAGGTAATGGACTAACGATTTCCCAACTGATAGGTAGATGCACAATCAAACTCATACTAAACACATACCTTAGCCACAGGTATCCTATGTTTCCCTTTTTCAACTCTTCACACGAACTATAAACCCAAACTTCCTATTACATCATTATATTCATAAATTAGAATTACATGCATTCATTTAAAAGATTGAAAACCCTAATTTACTAACTTTTTGCACAAACTCTCGATTCAGACTTCAAAAACCTCATAATCATCTTAGTTAGGTTTTCCTGATCAAAATAACATATAATATTGTATATTTTGGAAATATGGATTCTTACGGTTAATTTTAGTGATTTTTAAGTAATTAAATTGATTTTAAAAACACATTTTCGCAAACCTCAAAACTAGATTTCAAAAATATTTTTATTAAATAGATCTCGCTTTCCTTATTTCAAAACACTATTTATTTACTATTTTTGACCAACGGAATAATTTATAAAAATCATTTTATCTCGACCAATGGCAGCTTGCCACGTAGGCAAGGCCAACCGCATCGAGCGATCGCGAGCGACTGAGAGCGGTGACCCGCGTCTCAGGGACTCCCGCAACAGGTCGAGCGATCCGGTCAAAACAAGCGGCAAAAGACGTAACTACCCCGATCAGAAAAAGAAAGAAAGAAGAAACGAGAGGGGCAAAACGGTAAAATGCCAACCCGTCATCTTCCTCCTCTCGCCCGATCGACGAGAACAGGAGCTTGGCTCCGATTTTGGGCAAAATTGCTATACACGACGAAATCTCGCGTTCAGGTAGTCGAAAGAACGAGAAAGAAGAGACGAATTTAGTGGTACCTCTAATTTGAACCGAGGATGACGGAGTAGAGAGGGAGAAGCGCCGCAAGCTTGGGACCTTCGGCTGCTCGTTGGGGGTCGAAACGTCCACGAAAACCCAAATTGATGATACGATCGAGTTGCTAGGGCGTCGGCGGTTGCGAGGGTTGAGTTATTTATAGGCAACGTGCCCTAGGTTAGGGTGTGGGTAGGAGCAAGGGGAAGTGGCCGGAGGATACTTTGGGCGTTTCGCAAATACGCGTCAAAGCTCAAAAAAGTTGGGATAATCATGTGTGAAATCTAGTAAGGAATCCAACAAAACAAAATTCAAGGAAAATCGTTGAGTAGATCTCAAGATTTTGTGATTTTAAGAAAACGAAAAATCAAATATGTTGCCTAATCCGACTCAAGGTAGAAGACGAACGTGTGTCATTGGATCGGTGGACGCGGGTCCACCAAAGTACCTGGACCGTCCGATCTCGCGTTAGATCAGGAAAATATCCCTCAGCAAAAGTCGATTAAAACTATTAGATTTTAAATGTTTTTCTCTTTCTTCTTTTGGAGGCTCAAACGTTGCCCAAAAATTATGCAAATTTATATCCTGACTTATTTCGACGCGTAGAATCCAAATATGGAGTTAGTTTTTCATTTTGAGAAAGTTTAATAGGTGAAATAATTAATATGTCATTTTTTCTTTCCTCCTTCAAAAGAGGTGATAACATTATCTAAGATTAATGTAACTTCACCCATAAGTCTCCTTAAAGGTTTGGAACACGATTTTGCAATTATCTTCACAAGTTGAAATTATCTTTATATTTATTAAATAAATTGAACATTCTTCACACTCTCTCTCTCTCCTAATTTACTTATTATTCATATATTATCCAAATTAGTTGCAAATTTGCATAGAGGCTTATTTTTATGTTTAGAATACGAATTTGAAGTAATTTTCCTGATTTGAGAACATTAAGTATTTTATTTCTCTTTATTGGCACATTTCCTATATTCTTTTGATAAAGTTATTAATATTTATATTTATGTTCCATTTTAAATGATACTTGACCCTTAAGTTACTTTTTTCTCAAGGAAACGAATTAAATTATCAAATTATCATGATGGTTTCAGATTATAATATTTTTTGCAAAAATCTTTTGTAATTATCTTCATTACTCATAAATTCTCATATTACCAATAATTATTATATTTATCTTCTTCCTTTTATAAAATTCGGATTTTCTTCTTATCTCTCATATTCTAGGAAACACTAGAAGGTTCTAGGATGAATTATTTTATTCCTTTTCATTTCTTAAGGTGAAATTGCATTTTAGACCCATTATCTAATTCTAACTGAGGCATTTGTGCATGCAACCTTGAAATAAGAATATATGGGAAACATTTATCCAATAACCATCTTAATTTCTTTTAAATCCAAGCCAAGGACAAAAGGAACGAAAATGAAGGACAAAACTTATAGAAAAGAGTACAAAGAGGTACATAGGAGATTTCAGTATGTTACAGCACTCCACCCCTTAAAAAGGATTTTGTCCCCGAAATCTCATACAAAGAGGGAAGGGTGAGTACGTAACATCTCATCTCTCAACTCCCAAGTGGTTTCTTCTAAACCATGGTATCTCCACAAAACCTTCACTAACTCTATCTCCTTATTCTTCAGCTGCTTTACTCGGGAGTCAAGGATCTTCACAGGTAGTTCTTCATAAGTCAGATTCTCATTAATCTCCACAGGTTCAAAGGTGAGCACATGAGACGGATCCTTAACGTACTTCCTCAGCACAGAAACATGGAACACATTGTGAATCTTATCATAAGCAGGAGGCAAAGCTAGACGATATGCACAATCCCCCACTTTATCTAAGATCTCAAATGGTCCAACATAGCGAGGACTCAACTTGCCTTTCACTTTAGATCTTGCAATAGAATGTATAGGCTTGATCTTTAGAAAAGCATAGTCTCCCACTAAGAAGCTTACATCAGACCTCTTCTTATCAGCATATATCTTCTGTCTGTCTTGAGCAGCTTTCATCCGTTTCTTTATCAACTGTACCTTCTCAAGCATCATCTGCATGTCATTAGTCTTCACTAGGGAACGTTCACCAACATCATCCCAGTGCAAAGGCGAACGACAAGGTCTACCATAGAGAGCTTCAAAAGGTGGCATACCAATACTGGCTTGGTAGCTATTGTTGTAAGCGAACTCTGCTAATGGTAGATATCGATCCCAGGCACCACCCCAATCCATCACACAAGCACGAAGCAAGTCCTCCAGAATTTAAACTGTTCTCTCGGACTGACCATCAGTTTGCGGGTGGTAAGCAGTACTGAAATGCATATCAGTACCCATCTCTTCCTGAATCTGACCCCATAAACGAGAAGTAAATTTCGGGTCTCAATCAGAAACTATCACAGCAGGGACACCATGCAGACAAACTATCCACTCCACATACAACTGAGCCATCTCAACAACTTTATATGTGGTTTTGAAAGGCAAGAAATGAGCAGATTTTGTAAGCCGATCAGTCACCACCCAAACAGCATCATAACCTCTCTTGGACTTGGGGAAACCAGTAACAAAGTCCATTGTGATCTTCTCCCACTTCCACTCTGGAATCTCAAGAGGATGAAGAAGACCACCAGGTCGTTGATGTTCAATCTTGACTTGCTGACATGTCAAGCACTTTGCCACAAACAAAGCTATACATTCTTCATGTTCTTCCACCAGAAGCTTCGCTGTAAGTCCTTGTACATCTTGGTTGTGCCAGGGTGAATAGTGTACTTAGAACCATGAGCTTCACTCAGAACCTTCTGTCTTAGATCACCAACATCGGGTATCCTCAACCTTTGTCTGAAGTGGATAGCACCATCCACTCCGACAGAGAAGTCAGATTGCGGTTTCTCAGATAAAGCTTTCAACTCTTCAAGCTCTGAACTCTCCAACTGTACAGTCACGACTTCTGAGATCTAGGTTAGTGTAACGGTCAAACTGGCCATATGAACACACAACTTATCTTCATCCACTGAATCGACAGGTTGAGGTTTCCAACTGGCCACATGTTCAAGGTTTTCCCACACAGAACATCTCAGAGCAGCACAAATAGCATCCTTCTTGCGACTTAAAGCATCAGCTATGACATTTGCTTTACCAGGATGATAGGTGATGGTGAAATTGTAATCTTTAAGATATTCCATCCACCTACGTTGTCGCAAGTTCAGATCCTTCTGAGTCAACAGATATCTCAAACTCTTGTGATCAGAAAAGACTTCAAACTTTTCTCCATAGAGGTAGTGTCGCCAGATCTTCAAAGCATGAACTATGGCAGCCAGCTCTAAATCATGTGTAGGCCAATTAGCTTCATTAGGTTTCAACTGTCGAGAAGCATAGGTGATCACCTTTCCGTCTTGCATCAGAACACATCCTAAGTCTTGTCGGGATGCATCAGTGTAGATGACATAGGGTATGCCCTCAACAGGCAAAGCAAGCACGGGATCAGGAGTCAGACTCATCTTCAACTTCTGAAAACTGTCCTCACATTCAGGGGTCCATGAGAACTTGACTTCCTTCCGAGTCAGCTTGGTCAAAGGTAAAGCCAACTCAGAAAACCCTTTGATAAACTTCCGATAGTAACCAGCTAGACTAAGGAAACTACGGATTTCTGACAGGTTTCTCAGAGCATTCCACTTTGTCACAGCTTCTACCTTTGCAGGATCAACAGCTATATGGCCGGAAGAAATCACGTGACCAAGAAACATCACTTCCTTTATCCAGAACTCACATTTTGAGAATTTTGCATACAATTGATTTTCTCGCAATGTGTTGAGTACAATCCGCAGGTGCTCGCGATGTTGTTCCAACATCTCGGAATAAACCAAAACATCATCAATAAACACCACTACAAACTTGTCGAGGTATGAGCGGAATACTCGGTTCATCAGGTCCATGAACGCAGCAGGGGCATTAGTCAAACCAAAAGGCATGACCATAAATTCATAATGCCCATAGCGAGTTCTGAACGCCGTCTTCGGAACATCATCATCCTTCACACGCATCTGGTAGTAGACACTTCGCAGATCCATCTTGGAAAACACGGTGGCTGACTTCAGCTGATCGAATAGGTCGTCGATGCGCGGCAACGAATAACGATTCTTCAATGTCACCCGGTTGAGCATGCGGTAGTCCATACACATCCGCAAAGAGCCATCTTTCTTCTTCACGAACAAGACAGGTGCTCCCCAAGGGGAAACACTATGGCGAATGAAACCCATGTCAAGAAGCTCTTCAAGCTGCTTCTTCAACTCTGCCAGCTCAGCAGGAGCCAAGCGGTAAGGTGGCTTCGATATCGGTGAAGTTCCAGGTATGAGCTCGATGGAGAATTCCACCTCGCGATTTGGTGGCAACCCGGGCAACTCCTCAGGAAAGACATCTGGGAAGTCCTTCACCACATAAACTTGGTCTAGGGCAGGAGGTGTAGCATCGAGAACTATGGAGGCTAGAAAGGCTCTACACCCTTGTGAGACAAGCTTTTCAGCTTTGATGGCAGAGATGACGAACTGTCGCTCTCCTCGCTTCTTGCCCTTGACGCACACTCTTCCTTCATCAGGATGAAACAGACTAACCTTGGATTCCTCACAGAACAGAACAGCTTTATACTTCTTTAACCAATCCATACCCAGGATGATGTCAAAGACGGTCATATCAAGCAAGACAAAAACTGTGGGAAACATTATTCCGGATACACAGAGGTTCAAGGTAGGAGTTTGGAGGTACGAGGAGCATATTTTTCCACTAGGAGTTTTTACATCTAACACATGATCCATAAACTCAGATTCAATTTCAAGCATAGAGGAAAACTGTCTAGATATGAAGGTATTGGAGGAACCAGAATCAAACAGAGCTTTTAAAGGATGCATGTTGAGGTGTAGTGTACCTTCAATCACTTCATTTCCTTCACCATCTTCTTCAGCATTGAGAGCAAACACTCTCCCATTCCGCCTCTCAGCTGGCGGATGCCTCGGGTTCTGGTTGTTGTTGTTATTGTTGTTGTTGTTCCGCGGTGGAGGGTTCTGTCTCGGCTGTTGCGGCTGCGGGGTTTTATTCTGCCCTTGCTGGAAACAGGGGCAGTTGGGTCGGATGTGCCCAACCTGGCCACACTCATGGCAGGTTGGTGGAGGACGGTTGCCAACGCGAGCAGGTGCATTGTTGGCGGGACATCTTCCAGGAGGATGGTAGCGATTGCATTTGTTGCAGCGATCACGTCCACGGTTCTCATGCTGGTTCAGATTCTTCCTTTTGTTGTTGTTGAAGCTACTGGAAGCCTGGAATCCCGGATAGGACTCGATGGCGAGAGCCTTGTCCACCATCTGTTGAAATGTGAGTGGCAGGTGTGGAACGAGGCTTCGACCAACATGATAGTTCAGGCCTTCCAAGAACAAGGTCACTCTTCTGTCAGCTCCAAGGTTGGTGGCGTAACGTTCTAATAGCAGAAACTTCTGAACGTAGTCGGCCACGCTCATGCTTCCTTGCTTGAGTCTGTAAAACTCAGCCTCCTTCTTCCTCAGGAAAGCAGGGCAGATGTACTTCTCTCTGAACAACTTCAGGAACTGGGTCCACTCCATGGAGGAGGTGTCTCGAGTGCAGGCAACTCCGTTCCACCAAACATGCGCCGGTCCATCCAGCACGTACGTCGCGAACCGAACCTTCTGGTGAGGAGGGCAAGCCATACCCTCGAAGGTCCGATCCAGGGCCAACACCCAGTCGTCGGCTTTGTCCACCATGTTAGGCTCACTCTCACCCTTGAAGTAGGGTGGCTGCATCTTGATGAAGTCAGTGAGGGTGAATTCCCTCGGCTTGGCGGCAACAGCAACAATGGTGTTGAGTTGTCCCATCATGGTGGAGGACAACAACTGTCGCAGCATCGCCAGTTCTTGCTCAGGCGTGAAGGCGGGAACACCAGAAGCTGGCTGGTTAACAGCAGGAGTCACAGGAGTGTCGGGGTTGTTGGTGGTGGACTCCTGGTTTGTGTTGTCGAACAAGTCACCTATCCTGAAATTAGGTTTAACATATTAAATTTTCAGGAGTAAAGAATCATAGATGAGAGGGAAAAGAAATAGAGATGAGAAAAGGATAACTAGAATGCTATTGCCTAAAAGCATACTACTTCGGGCAGTTCGTTTCGGCGCAGGCCAGGCCGGATCATATGGGCACGAGAGTCCCCGTATGCCAAGCTAGTGGGTCAGAGGAAAATCTTGCCAGCCCCCATGCCCTGATCCTTTCTAGACACCCTTGCCTCAACTGCATGCCCTAATAGTCGCCTAAAGGCTCTGATACCATGCTGTAAGGAGGCGAGATCACCTCTTTACTAAAATTTAAAGGAAATACAAACATCCACAATTTTAACAAAAATTTAGACTTTGAGGATGAATGCATAATATTCCAAATAAATAAGCATGATTCCAGATACATAATAAAATGTCAATAGCAGCGGAAAGAAACAAATAACAAGCCTTCTAATGGCTTTATTGTTTATTACATCATTGCTTTCTAAAAGAAAAGATAAGATAGAATAGAGGATCTAGCTATAGCAACCTAGCCATCCTTCTTGTCAAACAAACGATCTCAGCAAAGGAATCTTTCTTCAAGCCCTTCCTTTACCTTGCACAGCTGCAACACCTGGGTGGTTGGGAAGGCACCCAGCAAGAGGGAAAACAAGAAAAGTATGTGTTACACTAATAATCTATCAAAGGCAAAGGAAAATGTAACAAGTAAACTAGACTTGATATTTGGTGTAAGAAGATATCAAAGAGTATGAGGTTTTCAAAAGAGAACTTGCCATTAACAAAATAATTAAAGGTTTTAGCATGTCATTTAATATGTCTATCTAACTAAGTAGGGTTGAGGCACCTACCGGACCTCTAACCTTAGGTGAGGGAAGAATTATAAACATTTCCAATCACCTATAATTTTTAATGGGGAGAATAATAAACATTCCCCTAGGGCGATTTTATACATGCCCTCTATGGGTGGTTGTACATAAGTACCACTACTTAAAGATTAAATAGAACATTTAATTTTATGCTAACAAAAGATTTATGGCAAGAATAAGCAAAAATTATGTAACATGGCAGTGGGGTATGAATACCCAAACAAGAGAATAATACATCGACATTTGAGGCAAATAAGCAATTTGAGTTTCAAGATTCAAGGGTTTAGATCAAGTTAAACCTCATAAAAGTAATATAGGTAATGGACTAACGATTTCCCAACTGATACGTAGATGCACAATCAAACTCATACTAAACACATACCTTAGCCACAGGTGTCCTATGTTTCCCTTTTTCAACTCTTCACACGAACAATAAACCCAAACTTCCTATTACATCATTATATTCATAAATTAGAATTACATGCATTCATTTAAAAGATTGAAAACCCTAATTTACTAACTTTTTGCACAAACTCTCGATTCAGACTTCAAAAACCTCATAATCATCTTAGTTAGGTTTTCCTGATCAAAATAACATATAATATTGTATATTTTGGAAATATGGATTCTTAGGGTTAATTTTAGTGATTTTTAAGTAATTAAATCGATTTTAAAAACACATTTTCGCAAACCTCAAAACTAGATTTCAAAAATATTTTTATTAAATAAATCTCATTTTCCTTATTTCAAAACATTATTTATTTACTATTTTTTACCAACGGAATAATTTATAAAAATCATTTTATCTCGACCAATGGCAGCTTGCCACGTAGGCAAGGCCAACCGCATCGAGCGGTCGCGAGCGACTGAGAGCGGTGACCCACGTCTCAGGGACTCCCGCAACCGGTCGAGCGATCCGGTCAAAACAAGCGGCAAAAGACGTAACTACCCCGATCAGAAAAAGAAAGAAAGAAGAAACGAGAGGGGCAAAACGGTAAAACGCCAACCCGTCATCTTCCTCCTCTCGCCCGATCGACGAGAACAGGAGCTTGGCTCCGATTTTGGGCAAAATCGCTATACACGACGAAATCTTGCGTTCAGGTAGTCGAAAGAACGAGAAAGAAGAGACGAATTCAGTGGTACCTCTAATTCGAACCGAGGATGACGGAGTAGAGAGGGAGAAGCGCCGCAAGCTTGGGACCTTCGACTGCTCGTTGGGGGTCGAAACGTCCACGAAAACCCAAATTGAGGATATGATCGAGTTGCTAGGGCTTCGGCAGTTGTGAGGGTTGAGTTATTTATAGGCAACGTGCCCTAGGTTAGGGTTTGGGTAGGAGCAAGGGGAAGTGGCTGGCGGCTACTTTGGGTGTTTCGCAAATACGCGTCAAAGCTCGAAAAAGTTGGGATAAACCCGTGCGAAATCTCGCAAGGAATCCAACAAAACAAAATTCAAGGAAAATCATTGAGTAGATCTCAAGATTTTGTGATTTTAAGAAAACGAAAAATAAAATTTGTTGCCTAATCCGACTCAAGGTAGAAGACGACCGTGCGTCGTTGGATCGGTGGACGCGGGTCCACTAAAGTACCTGGACCGTCCGATCTCGCGTTAGATCAGGGAAATATCCCTCAGCAAAAGTCGATTAAAACTATTAGATTTTAAATGTTTTTCTCTTTCTTCTTTTGGAGGCTCAAACGTTGCCCAAAAATTATGAAAATTTATATCCTGACTTATTTCGACGCGTAGAATCCAAATATGGAGTTAGTTTTTCATTTTGAGAAAGTTTATTAGGTGAAATAATTAATATGTCATTTTCTCTTTCCTCCTTTAACAGAGGTGATAACATTATCTAAGATTAATGTAACTTCACCCATAAGTCTCCTTAAAGGTTTGGAACACGATTTTGCAATTATCTTCACAAGTTGAAATTATCTTTATATTTATTAAATAAATTGAACATTCTTTACACACTCTCTCTCTCTCTCCTAATTTACTTATTATTCATATATTATCCAAATTAGTTGCAAATTTGCATAGAGGCTTATTTTTATGTTTAGAATACGAATTTGAGGTAATTTTCCTGATTTGAGAACATTAAGTATTTTATTTCTCTTTATTGGCATATTTCCTTTATTCTTTTGATAAAGTTATTAATATTTATATTTATGTTCCATTTTAAATGATACTTGACCCTTAAGTTACTTTTTGCTCAAGGAAACGATTTAAATTATCAAATTATCATGATGGTTTCAGATTATAATATTTGTTGCAAAAATCTTTTGTAATTATCTTCATTACTCATAAATTCTCATATTACCAATAATTATTATATTTATCTTCTTCCTTTTATAAAATTCGGATTTTCTTCTTATCTCTCATATTCTAGGAAACAATAGAAGGTTCTAGGACAAATTATTTTATTCCTTTTTATTTCTTAAGGTGAAATTGCATTTTAGACCCATTATCTAATTCTAACTGAGGCATTTGTGCATGCAACCTTGAAATAAGAATATATGGGAAACATTTATCCAATAACCATCTTAATTTCTTGTAAGTCCAAGCCAAGGACAAAAGGAACGAAAATGAAGGACAAAACTTATAGAAAAGATTACAAAGAGGTACATAGGAGATTTCAGTATGTTACACACCTTTTCTTTTCTTAATAAAATAGGTATGGTTATTATTATCATAAATTGGTGAAACTTGGCCTCCAAGCCAAAGAATATCCCAAGAAAAAATATGATGTTATTCTTATCCAATAAGTTTTCCTTTTAGTCCATTATCCATTATTTTTATTATTTCTCTCATTAATAATTCAATATCTCGTTAACATGTTTTAAGCATTATTATTGATTCCTCTTTCTCTTGCTTGCACCATAAGGCTAAGGAATAATCTAGAACAAATCTACTCTATCATTATCTCACATAAGTTTATTTATTTCGTAATTTGTGGAATTATAATTCATTATTCTCAATTATGGACACCTTTTCTTTAATGCACATATCATGTGTACCTTTCATTGATTTTATGATTAATTTGAACGTATTAGGTAATATTAATTTATGTTCTACATGTTTGGGTGATCTACTCATGCATTAACATATTTAAGGTCACTAAAGAGCATACTCTTATCCTTGTTTGACTAAACCTCAAAGACTAAGGTTTCTAACTTCTTAATCTTGGAATAATATTAAGTTCTAGGTTTTGGTATGTTACAACATACCACCACTTAAATAGATTTCACCCTCAAAATCTACACATCCACAACAACTATCTACCACCCCTTACCCCTTAAATAGATTTCACCCTCAAAATCTACACATCCACAACAACTATCTACCACCCCTTAAAAAAGTTTCATCCTAATAAGCCAAGAAAAACTATAGGTACAAAGGTAACTTATTTACATATATCCACAAACCATGTAAAAGGAAACATAAGTCAAAAGTCTAACTATGGGACTGAAGGTTACCTTCAACTTGATCATCATCATAGACTTCTTGACCATCCAAAGCAAAAACTCTTCCGGCTCGCCTTTCCATAGGTCTTTTATCATTGTTGTTACCATTATTCTGATGAGGCACTTGTGGTTGTTGTTGTTGAGCTAGTACATGTCCATTATGAAGCTGAGGGCTCCTATGGTGAATATGTCCAGGTTCATTGCAATGATGGCACACAACTTGGTAGTACAGTTGATACTTTTCTTGGTTCTTAACTTGAGAACACTTTCCTATAGGATGCTAACCATTTCACTTAGCACACTTGTCCCTTCTCTGCTCATCTCCTGAGGGCTTCCTCTTCTTATCAAACTCCCTAGGTTGAAACCCTGGATATGACTCCACGGCCAAAGCTTTATCAACCATCTTCTAAAAGGTCAAGGTCAATTATAGATTAAGAGCATGACCCACATTGTAATTGATCCCTTAAAGGAATAGGTCAGCCCTACGTTTCTCACTCAAACCAACTGCATAACGTTCCAACAATAGAAACTTTTACACAAATGCAGAAACAAATAAAGAACCTTGCTTCAAGCTATAGAACTCTGCTTCTTTCATCTTTAGGGCCGCTGTGCAAATGTACTTCCCATGAAAAAGCACCAAGAATTTCTCCCAGGTCATGGTAGAGATATCACATGTCCTTCCTATCTCGTTCCTCCAAACTTGAGCGGGTCCATCGAAAACATATGAAGAAAACCTAACCTTTAGGTGGGGAGGACATACCATACCATCAAAGGTCCTCTCTAAGGCTAGCACCCAATCATCAACTTTGTCGACCAATATCTATTTCACCTTCACCCTTAAAGGAAGGTGGCTGCATCTTCATGAACTCCATGATTGAGAACTCCTTAGGCTTTTCAGGTATAGATGGGTCTTTCATCTTCCCTGCCATAGTAGTAGTAAAAAATTATTGAAAAATAGCCAACTCTTTCTCTGGAGAGATGAATACACCCATACTAGAAGAAGTTGGGTTATCCTAACCTACTGATGGTTCACTCTTAGATGAAGGAGTAACTTGAGTCACTGGTGTGGTAAAGGATGGATCCATCCTTGACATCGCAAACCTAGGGTTTTGGGGTGTCTCATAACTATACTGGTGGTCTACAGTCGAGTTATCTTCCACCATTAGGGTTTTTTCCTGTAAAAGGAAAGGATACTAGATATAAACAACCTATGGAAAAAGGTAAACATCCTAGGGAGATTAGATTGAGATAGTTAAATTATAGACAACTACATGATCCGATACCATGTTGTAAGGAGTGGGATCCCATAGGGGTCCAATCCCTACTAAAAATAAAAAGGAAACATCCCAAACAACATACCAGTGAAAACCTTTTCTTGAAAGGGATGAAACCAAATTTATTTAACATGATTGTATCATAACACAAAGTAGCAGTGGAATTAAAAGATATATCTAACCATTACATAGCTTCCTATCATACTATACTTTCACCATGTAGGGTGACATAAAGGAAAAACTAACTACATATTTAGGACTAGCTGAGGATCACCTAACAACTTCAAGCAAAGTCTCCCAAGAAGACAAATGCACTTGTTGTGGTCTAGGTCCTCCTATATTTCCTTCTCCTTGTCCAACACCTGGGGTTGAAATCATATCCGACAAAAGGAAAAGAAAATAGGATATCAACAAAAAGTAGGTATGAGCATGCTAAAAGAAAATTGAGCAATATATATTAGGAAAGTGGTACATCAAGTATTGAAGGATTCCCATGAAAAGAAGTAAGAACTACCCAAATAGGCATAAAAGGAAAGAATCACCATCATATGAGAAAAGAAATACTTGCCATAAAATCAATATTAAAAGTGGTGCCACAAAAGCACTCATAATGATTTTAGGGCACAAAACCCATAGCAACCTGCATGTAGGTGAGATAAACATAGCATTAAAACAACATAAATAGCAAAGGTGGCCAAGTCTCATAAACTTGAAGCCTAATAAATATTGGCACATAACCAAACTCCTAATAAATATAGATGTTGGGCAAAACCTCATAAATTTGAAACCCAGGTATGGGGCACATAACCTCCATCCCAAAAATAAATGCGGGAACATAACCCAAAACCAATACAAATTATATTACTCTCGGGCTACTGAGTCACATGACATGCTTAATAGGGAGGTAAGTAAAATGTATAGTCAGATTTTACAAATTAATCACCACATAAGTGATCATCATTATCATCTACCTCAAAGTACGCATATGACAACATATAGGTCCAACATGCACTAAGGCATGAGGAAAAGAGTCAAGAGAATATCCAACATCACCACAAATAAGATAGTTCACAAGAACCATGGTATCAAAAAATGAGAGCAATGAGTATAGGCTATTGTCCATAGGACCAAAAGAAAGACAATTTAGGTTATTGCTCAATAAAGAAGAATAGGAGATGCAAACATACCTCCCACAAAGTCTTAACAAAACAAGATTACTCAAATCTAGGTTCCCAAAGCACCTAGTGTCATGTATGTGGAATTAGGGTTAGAGGTGCATTGATTATTAAAAACTTTAAAAATCGCCTTTTTGTTGTTAATGAATTAGGTTATCAAAACCATGCCATATTTTGGGTTAATATTCCTGAGTTCAAAAAAAAATTTAATATATTTTCCTGACTTTTATATATTTAGTTATGAATTTTACAATTTATTACATATTTAGATTAATCCATTAAAATCACCTCTTTATAACATTAGATCCATTTGACAAAAAAATTTAATATATTTTCCTGACTTTTATATATTTAGTTATGAATTTTACAATTTATTACATATTTAGATTAATCCATTAAAATCACCTCTTTATAACATTAGATCCATTTGACAAAACTTATACCATTAAAATCACCTCTTTATAACGAGTATTTATTTGTAATTTTTTTATAAGCGAGTCAAAAAATATGATTTTTTCAGGATCGGCCAATCAGAAAATAAGGAAATTCCAAATAAACAATATATGAGAGATTAAAGAGAAAGAGTGGGGAGAGTGGGACTGGGTCCATTGACATGGCCCAACCAGAGGTGGCCATGTTGTTAGGTGGCCATGTTGTTAGGTCAGCGGCTCGGGTGACTCGCCAAAGCAAAGAAACCATAGTGCGAAAAGACAAAAATACCCTTATGCAAGAAAAACAAAGAAGAACCAGGAGAAGGTAGTTTTGGGAATCACAAGGAGTTCATCTCCTTTGCTTTCTCACTACATGGTGGTAGTAGTAGCTCGACAGGGCAAATTGGGCGAATCCACGAGAAAATGACAAACAACAAACTGAAGCCAAGAAAATGAAGAACATGGTGCGAGCAACTCACCGACACCGCTAATGTGGCAGGAGATGCACAGAGAAGAGAGGAAGGCTCACCACAAGGTGAAGGCCAAATAGAGACCACTGGCGACACAACATATGACCGATGGAGGAATTGATGTGTGAGGAGGGTTTTAGGAGGTTGAACGGAGACGATAGTAGCAATATTTATAGGTGAGGATGCATAGAACAATGGATGCACATGCCGACCGAGAAGCTTCATGCCTAAGAATTGGATGTTTTTTCAATTCACAACAAAACATCACAAAATAGGGCTCGTTTTATGTGGAATCAAAAATAGACGCTGTAGGAAGAAAAATATTGTGAAAAGATCGAGAGATGAGAAAGAAATCCCATTTTAAAATTCGGCCAAAAATGGTGGCCTACTTCCTTTTAGGCCCAAGGTAGAAGATAACCCTCAGACATTTGATCCACTATCCAACAATTGTGGTTCGTCTGTGTGATCAAAATCGGAAACCATATCCAATTCTATATCAAATAAAGTGATGCATTAGATTTTTTTCTCTTTTACTCTCTCCTCTTTTGAGGGTGAAAATGAATCCCAAATTTAATGACATTTGACACCCAACCTAGTTTTGATATGAAGAACCCGAATATAAAATTAGATGTGCCTTTTGATAAATTTTAATGTGTCATATAAATCAAATCATATTTTCTCTTTCCTCCTTCAATAATGGTTATAAGATTTTCCAAATTTGATGAGACTTCACCCACAAATCATATTTAATGATGGATACAAATTTGCCTTCAATTTTACATGTTGGAGATGTTTGTACAATTATTTAATATTTTGAAGGTTTTACGCACTTTCTCTCTCCCAATTTCATCATTTAATCCTAATAATGTAATTTTATTAAATAATAATATTTGAGGGTCTTAATGTAAAATTTATATAAAATAAAGTAAAAAAATTAAAATGAGACTCAAATATATTTTTTCTTTTATATGTTCATTATGTGTTGCGATTAATTCAAATTGATGAATATTGATTTTCCTTTCCTTTTTCTCTCTCCTATTCTTGGAAATATTTTTAGGAAATAAAGATAAATAATAAAGACGGGATTCAAAAATATATATAAATAGCTAACTTGGGTGAGAAGTTTTCCTTTTTTTCTTTTATGGTTTTTTATATAAGAAAGAAAGTATAAATGATCTCTTTTTCTCTTTCCTCAAAGAAAGTTTCTCAAAAGAGAATAAAAATATATGTGACATAAATATTAAGTGAGTGAAAAGTATTTATTTTGAAATTTGACTCAAAGGATCACAAAGGAAATGTAGTTTCCTTTATCTCATCATTTAATGCACAATAATCAAGTTAAATAACCAATGTTGAAACCAAGTACAAAGTATATGTATA
This sequence comes from Alisma plantago-aquatica, assembly GCA_963693085.1. NCBI lineage: Eukaryota > Viridiplantae > Streptophyta > Magnoliopsida > Alismatales > Alismataceae > Alisma > Alisma plantago-aquatica. Next base: position 1,365,865,136 of record OY856410.1, on the reverse strand, counting down.
ACTCAAATTTAATTGTCTAGGAAGAATCTAGACTACCTATTTAACGTCTGACCCAAATACTATCAAAGGAAAGCCTTTTTCCTTTTATTTTAAACTTTAAATGGATGGAAATTAACTAGATGACCAAAAAAGAAATAATGAATAAAACTTGTGCAAAACTCAAATTTTATTAGCAATGAAAGATCTAGACTGCCTATTTAGTGTATGGTCATATTTTGGTGTAGTTTTGACTTGGTTTAGCACCTCAAAGACCAATGTCCTAGAATTTTTCATGTAACACACGCATTCTGATTTCCTCTTTTCTCATGCTCCACCCTCACCATTTGACCACAATCAGATGACTCCCAACTTGTCCTTTACCTCAGACTTTCTTGTTGACTGAATTAGGTTCACAATACATTCTTTCCCAAATGTTCTCTCCCTCGTCTCTCCTCCTTTCATGAGATTTATGTGCAATCACCTTCGCCTCTCTCCCATGAATCCAACAAGCAATCACTCGTATTCTCTCTCTCTCTCTCTGTTTACAAAACACACAATGATGGATTGGACCCCCTCTCCACAAAGAATGCACAAACATAACCACAACCACCCTCACCTCTATTTCAAGGACTCAAAAGCATCACCGACCTCCACTCATCTCTCTTTCATCAACAATTTCATCGCCAAGGCCCCGAGACTCCCAGACTTTCTCAACCTCTTTCTGTCACTACCCAAGCTTCACCCCTACCTTGAGCAATGTGTCTAATCAAATGAATACCTAGGTGACTAGAGGTTCAATCAGGTCAGAGTACTTGACCTTAAGGTGGTTTTCTATAGGTAAGTGGGCCATACATATTTGGAACAAGTACATTTGGTTTAATGCATGTTTATTTATGATTGTACACATGAGTTGATTTCATAAAATGTGAATGCTTTATAAAGATGAAATCATGTATATCTGACACAGTTTGGTTGTTTGTTTAATTATTGTATATGGTAAAACCCTAATTATTCTTATTTAATATTAATGAATCATTCTCAAGAATGGAAAACCCTCTTAAGATTCATGAGGGAGAAATCCCATCATTGTATTAAGAGGGGGAAATCCCATTATGATCAAGATTAAGGTTAAGAGAATTAAATCATTAAGTAAAGATCTAAGTTAATGATAAAAACCATGGAATTGGCTAAGTTTATATATGTGCCTCATTCATGGACCTTAAGAGAGGCATTTTGGGCTTCCTAGCAATTATGGGCTCCTATAGGGCATTAAGAGAGGGAACATATATCTACTTTTCTAATTCATTGTGTTTAAACTTATTCATTGCATGCTTAAGATAATCCATGTTCAAGTTATATAAATTTATTTCATCTTAAGATATATTTAATTTGTATATATTATAAAGTGCCAAATATCACTTACTGATACGATGTCTGTTTTGCATGGCTGGGGACATGATGTCCATAGGACATGGAGCAAGTGAAGAGTAGAAAGGACAATTAAAGACTAGGAGATCTTCAAGTTTAGCTTGGTGGGGTTCCATTTACCAAGTCAATCTAGATGACTTTTCTATATGCTGAGTCATGTTATCAAAGTGGATTAGACAGATGAACTAGTTGTATCTTGTCATTACCCAAGAATTATGTATGAATCTCTTTTAAAGAATGCATGGTGTTTTTTTTATGCAAAAGCTCATGTGCCTCTTTTTGTATTTTTTGTGAAAAGGTGAGTGAAATATAGGGGTCGGTGTCTAAAACAGTTAACTAACTAGCAAGCATCCGAGAAAGGCTTAAAGAAACATCAACCTCTACAGAAAGATTGAAAAGTATCTATCTATCTGCTCAAATCTAAGTATGTAAAAGCCTAAACATATACTGGATTTTTCAGCCATAGATTATTTGTATGAGTGTATCTATTCTAATGATCACTAAAGTTCCTTTCATGCCATATGGTATAAAGGACCAGCAAAGCAAAAAGGTGAGCATCTTTACTCGACCACTGAACGAGATCATTGCAATAGCTAGGCAGAGAGCCATAGAATCCACATCTTGCCCAGATATCCCTAGAATATGAGCACCTAAACATGACATGATTGGTATCCTCTGCGTCTTTCATGTATAGGAAGCATACAGAGGTGCTAGAAACACCCATTCTCATATCGTATGAAGAGGTTAAAAGCTTAGAATGAGCAACTTTCCAAGCATGTATCGGATATTTCCTTGGTGTAGAGAATTTCCATATCCATTTGAAATTAGCAGAGAGAACCGAGTTATCTCTTATAGTATTAAATGCATCACCAAAATTTAAATTCTGCATACCCATACAATTCAGACTATCCTCAATATAGGCATTAGTTTTAATCTTTTCAAACATATCCAAAACAGGATTGTTTCTTCGATTTATGGGAATACTCCACTGACCCTCTTTCAAGATGTACGCTATACAAGATCCACTAGGCACTGCAAGGCTTAGAGAAGCTTTGGTGCCGATCACATCCAACATGAATTTATTTCCAGGGAACCAAGGATCTCCCCACAGACTAGTAGCTTCACCATTGCCAATAGAAAACTTGATATAAGGAATCATACCGTCCCTGACATGTATGAGTTGGTTAACAAGCCATGATTTATCACCATGGATTCCTATCTGCCAAATAGTATTTTGTTCAAGTATCTCTCAGGAATCCACCGAACCCACATACTATCTTTCTTGCAAGCCACATTCTATACATTAATAATAGAGGCAGCCTTAATAGAAGATCTCACTGATTTAATGTCTGGCCCCCCTTCCTCCTTAGGTAAAGCAATATGCTTCCCTTTTACAAGATGGATATTTTTCTTCATTTCAGAACCCCCCCAAAGAAAATTCCTACAAAGCTTCTCAATATCATCAGCAACAGTGCAAGGAAGAGGAAAAACCGTAGACCAAAACCTCTGGATAGCACTAATGGTTGACTACACCAGCTCCAACCGACCGGCCATAGACAAAAGATTAGATTCCACCCATCCACTCTAGATTTAATCCTATCAATAAGAGGAGCACAAAAATCTCTCTTCATATTTCCAATAAACAAGGGGACACCCATATACCTTTGAGGTAACACACCTTCATGAATATTAAGAATAGAAGTCATAACTTCCTTGTCCGCATTACAACTAAGAAAAACTGAGCACTTAATAGGATTCAATTTCAAGCTAGTAAAACTTTCCAACTTCTTAAAAATAAGATTCAAATTTGTACCATTCTGTTCATTTGCTTCAGAAAAGATCATTAGGTCATCAACAAAGACCAAATGAGAAATAGAGAAAGATGGTGAAGCTTTGAGGGGCTGGATTTTTCCTTCTTCAACATCCTTCTTCATCAACTGAGTGAATTTTTGCATTACAATCATAAATAAATATGGAGCAAGAGGATCTCCCTGTCTCACTCCATTACTAGGAGTGAACATCTCAAGAGGTTCTCCATTAAACAACACCTGATAAGAGGTAGTATGAAATATTTCTTTAATCCACACCACCCAACAGTGAGGGAAATTCATCTTTTCCATGATGACAACGAGAGTATCCTAGTTGATCGAGTTATAGGCTTTAGTAAGATCTGCCTTGATGCACATTTTAGGACTAGCATGTTTTTTGTTGAAGTCATGGATAATCTCGTTGGACAAGAGGACAACATCTATAAGTGAATCTTTTTTGTCTATGTCGTAGGTCTACTATAGTACTTCAGCCCCTTTTCTCTTTAAAAGCCCTATTTTTGTAATATTTTAATGCTACTTCAATGGGAGGAGTTTAGTAAAGCATACATGATGATCAGACTTAACAAAACATGTTTGGTTTTGGGAAACAATATCAACTAGTTTTCTATTGAAATGTAAACTAGACATGAACTTTTTTAGGTAATATTTTGATGTTTTATGGATAGAAAGAATCAATAGTTTTACGAGAGCACCTACAAAAGAAATAGATTACACACATGATACAGAATGTTTCTTGGACTGATTTGATATGATGCTTATGAGCATTATTACAAAGTGAAGTTGTTCTTATATGCCAGAAGTTTAGGTGGCCACTCAAAGAAATTAGTGGTTGTATGAGAGGACATGCAGAATTAATAGACTAGGAACAAGATATGGAAGCTTTGTTGTCTAGATTTGTGTTATTACATAATAGATCAATTCTTATATGATAGAAAATGTTGCCTTGTTATGTATAGTGAAGGTTGAAGACCTTGTATTTCAGTCCAATATATATCATTTTTTAATCAAAGTATGCCATTTTGTGATGACAGATATTATAACGTTACTGAATGGTATGTGAACAAGGCAACTTATTCTCTATAATAGTCTTGTCCCCTGGCTCCCCTCACTCTGGAGATTAGGGTTGTGAGAAATGGACGCCCCCACCCTTCTAGGGTCTCTCTCTCTTGCAGGTTCAAGCGATTTGGTTGTCTTTTGGTCCCGTCCTCGAGATGGCGGCAGAGTTACTAGACAGATACGCAGGTCTACGTTTGTCGAATGAGGAAGAGGAACCCATCGACGTTAAGCTAGTGGGCAGCGGTGAGGAAGAGGAGCATACGACATTGGCATTGATAGGGAAGCTGTTAACGGACTGCACTTTCAACTTCAGAGCCATGGAACGCACGCTATCGCAGGCTTGGAGCTCAAAGAGAAGGTGGAGTTCAAACAACTGGAATGAGAAATCTTTGTCATTCAATTCACCCATTGGTGTGATAGGCAACACATCATTGACGGGGCGCCATGGCACTTTGACGGGCGTTTATTGATGATTAAGGACATTTGCAAGGAGGAACAACTGGGGCAGGTTGCTATTAACAAGAGTCCTTTCTGGATTCTCTTATGTGGCCTCCCACTAGGTTATAGAGGAGAAGACACGGTACGTGAAATCATAGGATGTGTGGAAGATTTGTTCAAAGTGGACACCGATGGCTCGGGGTGGGATGCCTCCACCCACATCAGGATATTACTAGATGTGACCAAGCCCTTGAAATGGGTGTAGAAGATCAGGGTGAAAGGGGGCAACATTGTGGATATTGAGGTGAAATACCAACGCTTATCCAACTTCTACTTCAAGTGTGGGATGCTTGGCCACATTGACAAGGTTTTCCTGGGCGCCGACATCGAGGAAGACCATGTGCTGTGTTGGGGGACTGGCTGCGGGCATCACCGTGGAAGCAGCGATGACTAGACCATGTCACTGATAGAAATCTTGGAACGACGAGGTGCAAGCTGACTTTCAAATATGAGACACAGGGGGCGTCGTCCCAACAGGGAAGCCTTAAGCGCAGCGGTTCTATTGAGAGGCAGCAGGAGCATCATAACAATAGTGGGTTTGTGGGTGCATCACGACGTTCGCCTTGGCATAGCATCGGGGATACAGCGAGCAACACGGCAGGTGTGTTAGGGGCGGATGACAAGGGGGGGAGTTTGATGGCGGGCGAGGGTGTCGGCGCTACCCGATGTAGTTTTGGGTGCACCAACAGGAGTGAGAGGAGGGGCGCGGAGCATGACGACGGGTCTGAGGTCGATGAGAGTCGAACGGTGATGGGTGGGGGTGTTTCTGTAATCCAGCGCGTCGGGAAGGCATTAGTGGATAGGGGGCAAACGGAAGAGGTCAGGCACCGTTGCGGCGGGTGCAATGTCGAGAGCGAGATGAGGGATGTGGATGACGTTCGGAGGGGAGGAGGCGGGATGACGCTGGGTGGGGAGGAGGGTGAAACACAGCGTCCGGCGGGACGCACCGTCGGGGAGACATCAGGGGGTATGCAGCAAGAGAAATGGTTAGAGAAGGGAGAAGGGAAATTGGCACCGAGCAAGCTGGAGGCGGGGGACCTGACGGGGGACAAGGGCCATGCTTTACGAGATGTGAGGATGTCGAACTCGGGGGACATGGTGGTGGGGAAGCTTGTTAGAGAGCAACAAGAGGAACGACGCAAGGGGGGAAGAAGATGATCTTAATGGGTGGGTCAGAATAGAAGAGCAAGCACTGGCAAAAGAGGAGGAAGATCTGGACGGGGGCTTTGTAGGGCTGGCAATGATGCAACATTGCAATGAAGAACAATGCCATAAAGAAGACATATCTCTGACGGAGACAACATCTTGGCAGGAACAGTAATAGGAGGGACACAACACACATAAAGAGAAGGGAGAACCTCATACAATCACAAGAGCTCAAAGAAGGAAGGTGGATGTTTTAAAGTCAAAGAAAGGGGCATGTCCAACTCGAACAAAGAAGAAACATCAACCTTGGGTGTATAAGATGAGTAGAGGTGCCCATCTAGACATCCCAGAGGAGGAGGTGGTGTGGAAAAAAAGGGCAGGGAAGAGGGACAGGAACTCAAATTGGTGCGACATGGAGCTTGATGAACTACCAATAGCAGGGGCTAGTGAAAAGAAGGCAAGGCAAGCTATGACAGGCGGTACTACCTCAATAAGGGTTTATGAGACCCAAGTAGCGGAGATTGGAAGTTCCCAATCCCGTGAAGGACAATGAAACTCTTCAGTTGGAACTGTCAGGGATTGGGTGACCCAGACACATGTACGGCTCTCCGATCGTGGTGTTGGAGAGAGTGCCCAAATATAGTTTTCGTTATGGAAACTATGATTACTGGAAAGACTCTGGAAGGCATTCAAAGAAGTTGCGGCTTGAAAGATGGCTTGTGCATCTCTAGCACGGGCCATGAAGGGGGTATCAGTTTCTGGTGGAAAGAGGCAGATGTAGAGGTTCTCAACTACTCAAATAGACATGTCACCAATCTTGTTAAGAACAACACTACAGGGGCTAGATGGTGTGCCATTGGGTTATTTGGATGGGTGGATCAACAGAGAAAATCAAAGACATGGGCCTTGATGAGGAGCCTAAAGGCAGAGGATGAGGAGTCGATTCTCTTCTTTGGTGATTTCAATGAGATAGTATCTAATACTGAAAAGAAAGGTGGTCCACCCAAAGAGGAAAAGGTTATATAGATTTTTTTGGGACGTCATTGATGACTGTGAGCTGGTAGACCTTGTCTTTGAAGGAAACATGTACACTTGGAGAAGAGGGTTGTTTGAACGAACCCTTGGGCAAGAAAGGCTTGATAGATATCTTGTGGAGCTCAATTGGTGTGATCTTTTTAACTACTGTAAGGTTATCCACCTACCCCTTTATGAGTCAGATCATGCCCCTATCATCTTGACGGCTGAGAATAGAGGAAGAAAAGGAAGAACGAGAGGAAGGTACTTTGCTTTTGAGCCCATGTGGACAGGTGAGGAGGATTGCACAAACATTATTGGGAAAGCATGGACAGGTGGGGGAGACTTGAAGACAAAGCTTAACACTTGCAAAAACCAACTTAACATGTGGGCTGCAAAGAAATTTGGGAATCAGAGATAAAAGATTCATGAGCTTGAAGGCGAGCTAAAAAAAATTCAGGCACAACCTGTGGACCAAGTAAAATTACAAAGGGCAGAGGAGATATCTAAAGACCTCCAATACTAGCTGCAGAAGGATGAGGAGTACTGGGTAGTAAGGGCACAGGTTAAAGAACTCAACGAGGGGGATCATAATATGGCCTATTTTCATCAAAAGGCATCTAACAGGAAAAGAAGAAATTGGATTGAGGGTCTCGAGGATGAACAAGGAAATTTTAGAACAAATGAAGAAGATATTTCAACTATCATCACCAATTTCTTTTCCCAACTTTTCCACACGAGTAATCCCATGGGTTTTGAACAAGAAGCAAGAGGCATTAGGAAGATGGTCAGTGAGAAACAGAAAGAAGCTTTAGAAAGAGATATCACAGATGTGAAAATATGGGTAGCCCTTAGACAGATGCACCCTAATAAGGTGTCGAGTTCGGATGGAATGAAGGCGATGTTCTACCAAAAATATTGGAACATTGTGGGCCAAGATGTGGCTAGCTACATTAAGGGGTGGTGGAAAGGGGAAAGGAGCTTGGAGGAGGCAAATGATACACTGGTGGTGATGATCCCAAAAATTGACAAGCCCAAAATAGTAGGGGAGTTTCACCCGATCAGCCTTTGCAATGTTCTGTACAAGCTCGCATCTAAAGTGATGACAAATAGATTAAAGCCTCTCATGAACAACATCATAACGGAGAATCAAAGTGCTTTTATTTCGGGGTGCATGATCACTGATAACACTCTTATTGCTTATGAACTTTTCCATGCTATGAAGAGGGATAAAGAAAACAATAAAGGTAGCCTTACTCTGAAGTTGGACATGTCCAAAGCTTATGATAGGGTAGAATAGAGTTTTCTAAACTATGTGATGGAGAGAATGGGATTTGGGGTGGTATGTTCAAGACTGTGTCACATCTATCCAACATATATTTGCCATCAACGGGGATCGGACCAGAAGAACAAAACCTTCACGGGGACTTCGCCAGGGTGACCCTCTCTCCCCCTACCTTTTTATAATATGTTCAGAAGCTTTCTGTACCATGTTAAGTATTGATGCACGTGACAACCTTATACACGGTATCACTCCATGTAGAGGGACGCCACACATATCTCACCTTTTCTTTGCAGACGATAGCATCCTGTTTGCAAGAGAAACCTCATCAGAGTGCTTGAAGATAGCTGAAATTATCAGCCAATATGAACAGGCATCTGGACAACAAGTTAATTTATCCAAGACGAAGGTAGTTTTCAGCAAGGGGATGTCGGCCACAAAACGAAATGAAATCAAGGGACCGTTGCAAGTAAAGGAGGTAGAATGATACGCAAAGTACCTAGGCCTTCCAACGGCGATAGGTAGATCAAAGAAACAGATTTTCAGCTTCATAAAGGAAAGGATTTGGAAAAAACTCCAAGGATGGTCTGAAAAATTGCTGTCCAAACCCGGCCACGAGGTCCTTATCAAGGCAGTGACACAGGCTATTCCGACATATGTGATGAGCATCTTCCAAATCCCAGCGGGCACTCTTGATGAGATTCAAAGCATTATATCAAGGTTTTGGTGGGGTGCAAAAGGAAATGAAAGGAAGCTAGCTTGGACAAGTTGGGAAAATATGTGTAAACCAAAAAGGCTGGGAGGGCTCGGTTTTAGGAATTTCCACATTTTTAACCAGGCCCTTCTAACCAAACAATTATGGAGGTTAGGAGTGAACCCACACTCCCTTGTGCATAAGGTGTTGAAGGCTAGATATTTTCCTAGAACATCTATTTGGGAAGCAAGGAGAGGCTATAATCCCAGCTATACATGGAGGAGTTTATGGGGAGCAAAGGCGTTGCTGAAGGAAGGGATGAAGTGGAGGATAGGAAATGGGAAAGACGTTGACATTAGGGAGGATTCATGTCTGTCGGGAGAGGAGGACACTCTTGCACGTTTCAAGAAATCAGATGACACATCTTATTTGAAGGTACATGATCTCATGAGACACCGGATGGCTTAACATGGGACATTGCAAAGCTGGAGAATTGCTTCCCATCAGCTTACATAGAGAGGATAAGAACTATCCCACTTAGTCTTCGTGAATAAGATGATGTATGGTCGTGGTGGCCGGAAAAGAAAGAAATATTCACAGTGCGATCAGCGTACTGGCTAGGCATGTTAGGGAAAGAGGAAGCCAGGAAGCAAGAAATGCAACAAGATGACAGGTTATGGCAGCACATCTGGAAAGGTGGGTGGGCTCCCAAAGTTGCACACTTCATGTGGTGAGTGTGCATGGGGGGGGGGGGCTAGAAACAAAGGAAAGGTTGTTTGATCGGCATTGCATTGATGATGGTAGGTGTCAGTTGTGCATGTCGGAAAAGGAGTCTATTCCACACATGCTATTCCACTATCCCAATGCTACGGAGGTTTGGGAACACTTGGAGTGAGGGACCCAAGAGTGGGTGGAAGACTATAAGGACGAAGACATCAACAGCACCATGGGGGCGGCTTTGGGATGACAAAGAGACGATCGTTGCAGCCATGTGGGCTGTTTGGAGGGGGCGCAACATGCGAATCTTCCAAGATGGCGAAGTGCACAACGGTTACCTCTTTCGTTCGGTGTTGAAATGGGTCAAGCATGTTGGAAGAGAGAAGCACCCAAGGAGTTACAACAAAGCTTGACGAGACAGAGAAGTGATACCACGGTGGGTCAAGGCAGCACAGGGACGACTAAAGATCAATGTGGATGCTACATGTGGTGAGGATGGAGCGACGGCTATTGGGATGGTGATGCGGGATAGTGAGGGGGCGCTAATCGGGATAGCGGGAGAGAAAATTTGCAGCGGTACAGGGATAACAACGGCAGAAGTTACAACCATGAGGACAACACTCTAGTGGGTGAGTAGATACGGCACTAGACAGGTGGAGATGGAGACAAACTCCCTTGAAGTTGTGCAAGTATGCAGCGACTCTTCTACACGGAGAGACTATGTGGGGATCCTTGCTAATGACATTAGGAATCTGAAGTACCTTTTCTCTTTTTGCATTATTTCTTACGTTATCCGCTCATGTAACAAACTTGCCCATGAAGTTGCCACCATGGCACGAAGGGGACAAGTAGATAGGTTTTCTTTTTTCCAGCTGTTTCCTTCATACTTTGGGAACCTAGCTTTGGCTGATGCAGCCTAGTTTTATAGATGACGGGGGGTCCCAATCACAGGGCCCTCCATCCTTTATTAAAAAATATATTCTCTATAATAGTAAATGTATACAGTTCTTGGGCAATATCAAATTATACCTGTTTGGTTTATTGTGATGATGATTATATTATTTGTAGGTTATGGAATGCGTGTACCTCTAAAAGGTTCAGAATATTTATCTGTTTTACTTAATGGTGATTTTGACTGATGCATTAGGACAATAGTGGTCCTTATATTATATTACTTTTATTTGTGTGTGCTTGTAGGAACGTGAGTGCTATGCATTTATATGCATGCAAACAATAGTATCAAGTTTATGTTAATTTTTCGAAAGATATAAGATGTGTAAAATATGTCATCAGTTATTTTGATTTTTGACAATTCCATATGATTTCTCCATGCTCTTTAGAGTAGATAATATTTTCCAACCAAATCTAATAAAAATTGAAAAAAATATTTTCTTGCGTGAATAAGAAGTGTGGATAAATTGTATATACACGAAAAATTGGGAAAATAAATTTACACAAAAAAGCAAGAATGATTTTTTATACTCTATTTTTCACGCTTTTGGTAAGTATGGATATCATATCTTTTCACGGATTTAGGTGTGGAAAAATATGAAAGAAAGCGTGGAAAACGACACATATTTTGTGTAGCTGTGTTGTTGCTTAATTTGTGATTACAACTCAATTATGAAGGGGAAAAAACTGTGATACTAACTTGACGAGTTATTATGGGGATAAACTAAATTGAAACGAGATACACATGTTATCAGTTTCCTTTGAACTAGGTAATAGGATATTCTGGCATCTCTAGTATAATGCTTTGGACGAATGAGGTTGCACATACGACATATGTCCATCATGACGGTACTACGGTCCGAGGAGTATATATTTTCAAAAGGTTAGCGGTAAGTGATGAACCTGATTATGCCCGTATCTTGTGCGTGCGATATTCTTTGACTAACAGCACGATGTTTTCAAGCTATTCAGTTACTATATTGCATCATCCGCAATTTAAACAAACACTAACCCTTTAAGTATCAACATCGGCCCTCCGTCTTCAAAAAGCAACTTCAGGCGTTACCTTTGCTGTTTATATATATGTGCTCGTCTAAGGCGGTGGTGTGTTTAGATGTAGCGTTAAGCAACATATAGAAACAGGAACACGTGGGAATTAGACAGGTACGTAAGCGTGTTTGACCTCTGCCTGTATTTTCCAAACAAAAGGAAGAGTATTCAAGTACTTTCTTGACAATTGAAAGGAGGGTTAGCAAGAGCCTACGACCTTAATGTCTCGTGCCATATGACTTGGGCATAACTTAAAGCATAACCGACTTTCTGCAGCCATATTTGCAAGTGACCACCACAGTTATAAGTTAGAATAAAGTTACTGTTTTCTTGACACGAATTTTGATCCTAACAACCATAGTGACATTAAGAGATTAATGGCAAAACCATCGAGGTTAGATTGTAATGTTTTAGGCATCAAATGTGATTGCTTATGAAAGGATATTGCCTAACGAGAAAATTTATGATCGGGAGCTTTAGGAATTGACATTCGATGTTTAATGTAATTATATTTTGGTTGGAACACCGAAATAGAAGTATAAATCGAAAGAAAACACATTTTGTCCCCACCTTAATCCACCACGAAGGTTCAAAAGAATCAATTTGATACAATCACCAAGGAGAGAATAAGTTACATTATGATTCTTGACGAAAAATAGAGCTGCCAACAAATCATTCATATTATTTATTGGATAATAGGATTTAATCAAATGTTAGAAAAGTTTAATTATAATGAAAAAGAAAGCAGCCAGGCAACAAGTTGTGCCATCAACTCCTTTTTATGGGGAAGTCTAGTCTCTGACGTACTATATCCATAGTTCCTGGAGTCATGACATTGTTGTGCATAACTTCTTGCACCCTCTTGAAAAACTCCACAACCCGTGTTGCTAAGAATCTGGATGTATCAAAGCCAAAAGGAATGAAAATATGTAGATTATCAATACACAATTTTTCATACTTAATCACTTAGGCAACTTCTAGGGAAGCTTGTCCCACAGTAAATTCTCTACCTTTCAAGCCTACCAATGGAGAAACTCATGTTAAATCCACACATGTATGCTTCCCTCCAACCCAGTCAATAATCAAGAAATTTGCGGGCCTAAGAGCCGATCTCCCCTCCTATGGATCGGTAAAAAAAATTATGGGTGGCTCTTTTTTAGTAAAAATTCTCACAAGTCTAAGTACGTCATAAAGAACATCTCTAACAAGATCGTGAATATACTTGAAGCTCAGAAGTTCCTTACAATGAACTGCATCCTCTGCAAAGGAGTCTAAGCACGCCTTGCGGCAGACAGTGCATACATCAACGGCTGAAAATAGGATAACCATAATAATAAGGTTCTCTACTAAAGACATATGTTGCCCAAGTCCATCAATAGAAGTAGCATGAAGAAAATTTTGAACATGACCAGTTTGCAAACATCCGAAACAACTTATCTTTTTGTCCATTCTACTTTTTCAAAATCTCTAGGGAACACATCGTAATTGAAACAATAATCAATAACATCATCATCGAGTGAACTTTTAAGGAAATTTGTGATACCAAAGTGAAAATATATAATTCATGAGTTTAAGTTCGTAATAGAATTCATATGGATACCATTTGACATTGCGTAGGTCATCACCTTACTTGAGTTTACTACTAGACTACCAACCGTGACCACTCATGTCTTGGTGCTCACTGGTCATGGCTCAAGAGAGGAGAACAAAACCGACATATAGTTTGGCATCTATATTAAGTTTTGTTTTAACCTAGACATCGTGGCTTTTGGACACTATTTGACAGAGAACAAACCCCTATCTTTCATCACTTCTCCATTGCTTCTGTAGTTAGGCCAACGGAGAAGGAAAGTGAGATAGGAGGAAGAAAACAAAGTATTGGTAGGCAAGAGCGTAGCAAGGAATTCAATGTTCCGGGGGCCATTTTTAATGTAAAAATCAAGTCAATTTGAATGTAAAAAATCATTATGATATATTAATAATGTCAAACAATAGTCTCTTCAGAGACATCTGATAAAAATGTCAAAAAATACAACTATGGCTACAAACACTTATTTGAGTTGCGCTTTGCGATCTTTAATGCATAGAATTCATCAATTATGTCATAATTTGTTAATGTTGCAGCTATTTCTTTCTCTATGTAGATAATCATGCAAACAATAAAGAAATCATCCTCCATTTTGTTTTGCAATCTTATTTTCACAAACGTCATGGCAGAAAATGCCCTTTATGTAGTAGCGGCTGAGACTGGGATTGTCAATACTAAATGAATAACGTTAAAAATCAACCTATAACTTGTTGTCTTTCTTGTTCTAACCAATGTTTGACATAAATCCGAAAATGCATTCATATTTTACATATTAGGATCTATAAAAACACCGATTCATAATATTTCAATTCAAATATCAAAGAATCTTTGTCCTCCCTACTGAAATCTTGAGGGTAGTATTTATCAGCAAGACTAAATACATCACTAGCATTGAAAGATTTATAACCATCTCTTGGATCTAATGATGACGTAAGATGAAGAAGCTCCACTGACTTCTCATTAAATTTGTAATTAAGCTCTTTCAATTGGGAGTCCATCACAACAATATATATATATATATATATATATATATATATATATATATATATATATATATATATATATATATCAACTCAGAAGTGATGCTCTATACTGATCTCATCAAACTAATGCCGAACACATGCACCACTTAAGTCACGTGAAGCCAAGTCTAGAATTTCATTCTTATGCCCATTAGAAAATGAGTTCAAAGAATTCATAAAGTTTGTCCAACCATCATCCCTGATGGCTTGATTAAGGGACTTTGTACTTGTCACTAGACTCATTGCAATCATTGTGTCTTAGTCTTGACATTGCAATGCTTGACATAGGCTAGCACTAATCCCCAATACTTCTCTCATGAGTAGCAAAATGAAAACAAATTCAAATGAGATCATTGAGTTATAAGTTGCATCTACATCACCACTAGGGCTGTAAATGGGTACGGGTAGACCCGCAGACCCGCAAATCCGGACCCTTAAAAAACCCATCACGGGTCTAATTTTTTATACCCACATACCCTTAGACCCGTATACCCTTGGACCCACATATAAGCGGGTCCAATAATGGGTATGTTTGGACCCAGACCCGTGTACCCGCTATACATAAGTAACTACTAAAATAATATGTTATATATATCATACTTTACTAGTCTAATTAATATAATTATTGAGATTATATCCTACTCTAAGGTTGAGACTAGTCATATAACTAAGAATTAACTATTCTAGTTACAATAACGAACATCATATGTAAACTTAAAATCAAAATGTCTACTAATCTACATTACTTTCTACATAAATTAAATGTTATGATCATGACTACAAATATGTAAATAATTACTTAATTAATTTTATTATATAGAATATAGCATTGTCTAATATAACTATTACATGTTAATATACTATATGATAACAATATCTTGTTGTGTTAAATATATATAACATAGTCATTTATCTTACATAAACAATATGATGTTTTATAGAACCGCTTACCCGCATACCCTCTATTATTGCGGGTACGGGTATGGTGCGGGTCCAGGTTTTGTATTATACGGGTCTAGAACCGGAACCGGACCCGCTAAATTAGATGGGTATGGGTATGGGTATGGGTATGGCCAGAGCCACACTGTACCCGCACCGTTTACACCCCTAATCACCACGCTGAGAGTAAGTAGCTCCATTTTTTATGATATTCCATAAGACAAGTGTAAGGAGTGGGATCCCATAGGGGTCCACTCCCTACTAAAAATAAAAAGGCAACATCCCAAACAACATACCAATGAAAACCTTTTCTTGAAAGGGATGAAACCAAATAAAGTTAACATGATTGCATCATAACACAAAGTAGAAGCAGAACTAAAAGATGTATATAACCATTACAAATCTTCTTATCATACTAAACTTTCACCACACAGGGTGACAAATGAAAAACTAAATGCATATTTAGGACTAGCTGAGGATGACCTAACAACTTCAAGCAAATTCTCCCACGAAGAAAGCTACACTTGTTGAGGTCCAGGTCCTCCTAGATTTCCTTCTCCTTGTCCAACACCAAGGGTTGGAAGAATACCCCACAAAAGGAAAAGAAGAGAGGATATCACCAAAAAGCTGGTATGAGCATGCTAAAATGAAATTGAGCAATATTTATTAGGAAAGAGGTACATCAAGTATAGAAGGCTTTCCATGAAAAGAAGTAAAAACTACCCAAACATGCATAAAAGGAAAGAATCACCATCATATGAGAAAAAAAATACTTGCCATAAAATCAATAATAAAAGTGGTACCACAAAAGCACTATAATGTTTTTAGGGCGCAAAATCCATAACAACCTGCATTTAGGTGAGATAAGCATAGTACTAGAATAAATAGCAAAGGCGGTTGAGCAAGCCTGATAAAGATTGGCACATAACCAAACTCCCAATAAATATATATGTTGGGCCAAACCTCATAAATTTGAAACACAGGGCACATAACTTCCATCTCAAAAATAAATAAGGGCTCATAACCCAAAACCAATGCAAATTATATTACTCTAGGGCTACTGAGTCACACGACACGCTTAATAGGGAGGTAAGTAAAAGGTATATTCAGATTTTACAAATTAATCACCACATAAGTAATCATCATTATCATCCACCTTAATGTAGGCATATAACAACAAATAAGTCCAACATGCACTAAGGCATGAGGAAAAGAGTCAAAAGAGTATCTAAGATCGCCACAAACAAGATGGTTCACAAGAACCATGGCATTAAATGATAAGATCAATGTGTATAGGCTATTGTCCATATGACCAAAAGAAAGAAAATTTAGGTTATTGCTCAATAAAGAAGAATAGGAGATGCAATCATACCTCTCACATAGTCTTAAGAAAAAAAATTACTTCTCAATCTAAATCTAGGTTCCCAAAGCACCAAATATCATATATGTGAAATTAGGGTTAGAAGTGCATTAATGATTCCAAACCCTAAAAATCACCTTTTTATTATTAATGAATTAGGTTATCAAAACTACGCCATATTTTAGGTTATATTTTCCTATGTTTAAAACATATTTTATTATATATTTTTTACTTTTATATGTTTAGTAATGATTTTACAAGTTATTACCTATTTAGATTGATCCATTAAAATCACCTCTTTATAACACTAGATTCATATCACAAAACCAATACCATTATAAAGCTTACATTTTTTTTAATCCAACAAGTATTTATTTGTAATTTTGGGATAAGCGAGTCAAAAGATATGATTTTTACAAGATCATCCAATCAGAAAATAAGGAAATTCCAAATAAAGAATATAGGAGAGATTAACGAGAAAGAGAGGGGAGAGTGGGCTCGGGTCCATTGACATGGCCCAACCATAGGTGGCTATGTCACCAGGTCAGTGGCTCGGTTGACTCACCCAAAGAAAAGAAACCATAGTGTGAAAAGACAAGAATACCCACCCTTATGCGAGAAAAACTAAGAAGAACCAAGAGAGGGTAGTTTTGGGAATTGTAAGGAGTTGATCTCCTTTGCAGGATCGTTGGGCCATGGCAGTAGCAGCTCGACGAGGCATTGGGTGAATCCATGAGAAAGCAGCAAACAATGAACTGAAGCCAAGAAAATGAAGAATGGGGTGCGAGCAAGTCACTGACACCACTAATGTGGCTGGAGATGGATGGAGAAGAGAGGAAGGCTCGCAACAAGGTCAGGGCTAAAACAAGACCACCGACGGCACAACAGACGACCGATGGAGGAATTGATGTGTGAGGAGGGTTTCTGGAGGTTGAACGGAGACGAGAGTAACGATATTTATAGGTGAGGATGAACAGGACTATGGGTGGGCAAGTCGAACAAGAAGCTTCATGCCCAAGGCTTGGGCATTTTCCAATTCACAACAAAATGCCACAAAATAGGGCTCGGTTTGTGCGGAATCAAAAATAGAAGCTGCATGAAGAAAAATCTTGTGAAAAGATTGTGAGATGAGGGAGAAATATCATTTTTAAATTCGGCCAAAAATGACGGGTTGCTTCCTTTTAGGCCTGAGGTAGAAGATAAACCTCAGCCTTTCGATCTTCCATCCAACAACTATGGTTCGAGTTCGTGATCAAAATCAGAAACCATATCTATTCGAAATCAAATAAAGTGATGCATTAGATTTATTTCTCTTTTTCTCTCTCCTCTTTTGAGGGTGCAAATGAATCCCAAATTTAATGAAATTTGACAACCAATCTATTTTTGATATGTGGAATTTGAATATAAAATTAGATTTGCCTTTTGAGAATTTTTAATGTGTCAAATAAATCAAATCATATTTTGTCTTTCCTCCTTCATTAATGGTTATAAGATTATCGAAATTTGATGAAAATTCACCCACGAGTCATATTTAATGTGTTGTATATGAATTTTCCTTCAATTTTACATGTTGCAGTTGTTTGTATAAATATATAATATTTTGAAGATTCTACACACTTACTCTCTCCTGATTTCATCTTTTTAATCAAATTTTCCCCAAATTGAGTGAAATTTCACCCAAATGCATATTTTAATATGTAGATTACAAATCCAAGATTATTTTCCACTTTAGGAGTCATTAAATATTTTATTTAACATTTTTAAGTAAAAACACCTTTTCTTTTCTTAATAAAATAGGTATGGTTATTATTATCCTAAATTGGTGAAACTTTGCCTCCAAGCCAAAGAATATCCCAAGAAAAAAATATGATGTTATTCTTATCCAATAAGTTTTCCTTTTAGTCCATTATCCATTATTTTTATTATTTCTCATTAATAATTCAATATCTTATTAACATGTTTTAAGCATTAATATTGATTCCTCTTTCTCTTCCTTGCACCATTAGGCAAAGGAATGATCTAGAACGAATCTACTCTATCATTATCTCACATAAGTTTATTTATTTTGTATTTTGTAGAATTATAATTCATTATTCTCAATTATGACACCTTGCCTTTTATGCACATATCTTATGCACCTTTCATTGATTTTATGATTAATTTGAACGTATTAGGTAATATTAATGTATATTCCACATGTTAGGGTGATCTATTCATGCATTAACATATTTAAGGTCACTAAAGAGCATACTCTTATCCTTGTTTCGCTAAACCTCAAAGACTAAGGTTTCTAACTTCTTAATCCTGGAATAATATTAAGTTCTAGGTTTAAGTAGGTTAAAGAATGCCACCCCTTAAAGAGATTTCGCCCTCAAAATCTACGCATCCACAACAACTATCTACCACCCCTTAAAAAAGTTTCATCCTAATAAGCCAAGAAAAACTATAGGTACAAAGGTAACTTCTTTACATATATCCACAAATCATGCAAAAGGAAACATAACTCAAAAGTCTAACTACGGGACTAAAGGTTACCTTCAACTTGATCATCATCATAGACTTCTTGACCATCCAAAGAAAAAACTCTTCTGGCTCGCCTCTCCACAGGTCTTTTACGATTGTTGTTACCATTATTCTGATGAGGCACTTGTGGTTGTTGTTGTTGAGCCGGTACATGTCCATTACGAAGCTGAGGGCTCCTAGGGTGAATATGTCCAGGTTCATTGCAATGATGGCACACAACTTAGTAGTCAGGTTGATACTTTTCTTGGTTCTTATCTTGAGAACACTTTCCTAGAGGATGCTAACCGTTGCACTTAGCACACTTGTCCCTTCTCTACTCATCTCCTGAGGGTTTCCTCTTATTATCAAACTCCCTAGGTTGAAACCCTAGATATGACTCCACGACCAAAGCTTTATCAACCATCTTCTGAAAGGTCAAGGGAAGTTGTAGATGAAGAGCATGACCTACATTGTAGTTCAGTCCTTGAAGGAATACGTCAGCCCTACATTTCTCACTCAAACCAAATGAATAATGTTCCAACAATAGAAACTTTTGTACAAATGCAGAAACAAATAAAGAACCTTTCTTCAAGCCATAGAACCTACTTCTTTCATCTTTAGGGCCGTAGTGCAGATGTACTTCCCATGAAAAAGCACCAAGAATTTTTCCCAAGTCATGGTAGAGATATCACATGTCCTTTCTATCCTGTTCTACCAAACTTCAGCGGATCCATCCAAAACATATGAGGAAAACCTAACCTTCAGCTGGGGAGGACATACCATACCATCAAAGATCCTCTCTAAGACTAGCACCCAATCATCAACTTTGTCGACCATCTCTATTTCACCTTAACCCTTAAAGGAAGGTGGTTTCCTCTTCATGAACTCCAGGATTGAGAACTCCTTAGGCTTTTCAGGTATAGACGGGTCTTTCATCTTCTCTGCCATAGTAGTAGTAAAAAAGTAGTCAAAACATAGCCAACTCTTGCTCTAGAGAGATGAATACACCCCTACTAGTAGAAGTTGGGTTCTCCTGACCTACTGATGGTCCACTCTTAGACGAAGGAGTAACTTGAGTCACGGGTGTAATAAAGGATGTATCCATTCTTGGCATCCCAAACCTAGGGTTCTGGGGTGTCTCATAACCGTATTGGTGGTCAACAGTCGAGTTATCTCCCACCATTAGGGTTTTTGCCTACACAAGGAAATGATACTAGATATAATCAAACTATGGAAAAAGGTAAACATCCTATGGGAGATAAGTTTGAAAAAGTTAAATATTTGACAACTACAGGCTCTGATACCATTCTGTAAGGAGTGGGATCCCATAAGGGTCCAATCCCTACTAAAAATAAGAAGGCAACATCCTAAACAACATACTAGAAAAAACTTTTTCTTGAAAGGGATGAAACCAAATTTATTTAAAAGGATTGTATCATAACACAAAGTAGTAGTGGAATTAAAAGATATATCTAACCATTACATAGCTTCCTATCATACTAAACTTTCACCACATAGGTTGACATAAAGGAAAAACTAACTACATATTTAGGACTAGCTGAGGATCACCTAGCAACTTCAAGCAAAGTCTCCCATGAAGACAACTACACTTGTTGTGGTCCAGGTCCTCCTATATTTCCTTCTCCTTGTCCAACACCTAAGGTTGGAAGCATATCCCACAAAAGGAAAAGAAAAGAGGATATCAGCAAAAAGTAGGTATGAGCATGCTAAAAGGAAAGTGAGCAATATTATTTGGAAAGTGGTACATCAAGTATTCAAGGATTCCCATGAAAAGAAGTAAGAACTACCCAAATAGGCATAAAAGGAAAGAATCACCATCATATGAGAAAAAAAATACTTGCCATAAAATCAATATTAAAAGCGGTGCCACAAAAGCACTCATAATGTTTTTAGGGCACAAAACCCATAACAACATGCATGTAGGTGAGATAAAGATAGCATTAAAACAACATAAATAGCAAAGGTGGCCAAGTCTCATAAACTTGAAGCCTAATAGAAATTGGCACATAACCAAACTCTCAATAAATATTGATGTTGGGCCAAAACTCATAAATTTGAAACCCAGGTATGGGTCACATAACCTCCATCCCAAAAATAAATAAGGGCACAGAACCCAAAACCAATTCAAATTATATTACTCTCTGGCTACTGAGTCACACGACATGCCTAATAGGGAGGTAAGTAAAAGGTATAGTCAGATTTTACAAATTAATCACCACATAAGTGATCATCATTATCATCCACCTCAAAGTAGGCATATGACAACATATAGGTCCAACATGCACTAAGGCATGAGTAAAAGAGTCAAGAGAATATCTAAGATCACCACAAACAAGATAGTTCACAAGAACCATGGTATCAAAAAATAAGAGCAATGTGTATAGGCTTTTGTCCATAGGACCAAAATAAAGAAAATTTAGGTTATTTCTCAATAAAGAAGAATAGGAGATGCAAACATACCTCTCACAGAGTCTTAACAAAACAAGATTACTTCTAAATCCAAATCTAGTTTCCCGAAGCACATAATGTCATGTATGTGGAAATAGGGTTAGAGGTGCATTGATTATTAAAAACCCTAAAAATAACCTTTTTGTTGTTAATGAATTAGGTTATCAAAACCATGTCATATTTTAGGTAATATTTTCCTGAGTTAAAAAAAATTAATATATTTTCCTGACTTTTATATATTTAGTTATGAATTTTACAAGTTATTACTTATTTAGATTAATCCATCAAAATCGCCTCTTTATAAAATTAGATTCATTTGAAAAAACTCGTACCATTATAAATCTTAAATTTTTTTAATCTAACGAGTATTTATTTGTAATTTTATGATAAGCGAGTCAAAAAATATGATTTTTTTCAAGGTCAGCCAATCTGAAAATAAGGAAATTCCAAATAAACAATATATGAGAGATTAATGAGAAAGAGTGGGGAGAGTGGGCCCGTGTCCGTTGACATGGCCCAACTAGAGGTGGCCATGCCATCAGGTCAGCGGCTCGGGTGACTCACCAAAGTAACGAAACCATAGTGCGAAAAGACAAAAATACCCTTATGCGAGAAAAACAAAGAACTAGGAGAGGGTAGTTTTGGGAATCACAAGGAGTTCATCTCCTTCGCTTGCTTACTACATGGTGGCAGTAGTAGCTCGACGGGGCAAATTGGGCGAATCCATGAGAAAATGACAAACAATGAACTGAAGCCAAGAAAACAAAGAACGTGGTGCGAGCAACTCACCGACACTGCTAATGTGGCCAGAGATGCACGGAGAAGAGAGGCCACAAGGTGAAGGCCAAATCGAGACCACCAGTGGCACAACACATGACTGATGGAGGAATTAATGTGTGAGGAGGGTTTTAGGAGGTTGAACGGAGACGAGAGTAGCAATATTTATAGGTGAGGATGCATAGGACAATGGATGGGCAAGCTGAATGAGAAGCTTCATGCCTAAGAATTGGCTATTTTTCTAATTCACAATAAAACATCACAAAATAGGGCTCGGTTTATGCGGAATCGAAAATAGTCGATGTAGGAAGAAAAATCTCGTGAAAAGATTGAGAGATGAGAAAGAAATCCCATTTTTAAATTTGGCCAAAAATGGCGTCCTGCTTCCTTTTAGGCCTATGGTAGAAGATAACACTCAGCCATCTGATCCACCATCCAACAATTGTGGTTCGTTCGCATGATCAAAATCAGAAACCATATCCAATTCTAAATCAAATAAAGTGATGCATTAGATTTATTTCTCTTTTTCTCTCTCCTCTTTTGAGGGTGCAAACGAATCCCAAATTTAATGAAATTTGACACCTAGACTAGTTTTGATATGAAGAATCCAGATATAAAATTATATTTTCCTTTTGATAAATTTTAATGTGTCAAATAAATCAAATCATATTTTCTCTTTCCTCCTTCAGTAATGGTTATAAGATTATCTAAATTTGATGAAACTTCACCCACAAATCATATTTAATGTGTTGGATACAAATTTGCCTTCAATTTTACATGTTGGAGTTGTTTGTACAATTATTTAATATTTTGAAGGTTTTACACACTTTCTCTCTCCTGGTTTAATCTTTTAATCAAACTTTATCCTATTTGTGTGAAATTTCACCCAAAGGTATATTTAATATGTAGATTATGAATCTAAGATTATTTTCCACTTTTGGAGTCATTAAATATTTTATTTAATTTTTTGAGGAAAAACACCTTTTCTTTTCTAAATAAAATATGTATCATTATTATTATCCGAAATTGGTGAAACTGGGTCACCAAGCCAATGCATATCCCAAGAAAATGAATACGAGGTTATTCTTATCCAGAAAGTTTTCCTTTTAGTCCATTATCCATTCTTTCTATTATTTCTCTCATTAATAATTCAATATCTCATTAACATGTTTTATGCATTATTATTGATTCCTCTTTCTCTTCCTTGCACCATAAGGCAAAGGAATGATCTAGAACGAATCTACTCTATAATTATCTCATATAAGTTTATTTATTTTATATTTTGTGTAATTATAATTCATCATTCCCAATTATGGACACCTTGTCTTTTATGCACATATCTTATGTACCATTCATTGATTTTATGATTAATTTGAAGGTATTAGTAATATTAGTTTATATTCTACATGTTAGGGTGATCTATTCATGCATTAACATATTAAAGGTCACTAAAGAACATACTCTTATCCTTGTTTGGCTAAACCTAAAAGACTAAGGTTTCTAACTTCTTCATCCTAGAATAAGATTAAGTTCTAGGTTTCGGTATGTTACAACAACACATGTTGAATCAAACATATGTATCAAACTTGTGACAGATGAATAATGATAACTCCATCGAGTATCACTAGGACATTGTAAGGTCCCTATTTGGATGGGTCCTCTTCCTGTCTCAAGATCCCCAATATCTATTTTTTCAGAAATGTCATCATACTAGGAAGAGCGTAGCTCATCCATATGCTTGCAAGATGCTCCAACAATGTTAGCAATTGTTATTAGTTTTGTGAAAAATTGATGGACGGAAATTACATATCTAAAAGATGCCACTAGAGCTAATTGGATTCGATGTTCAAAACAATGAACATAATATTCATAAGACATTCATTCAAGATTAAGGCTTGCAATCCATTCCACTCAGCATGCATATTGCTTGCACCATCATATCCTTGTCCACATATGCATTTCATACTCAAATAATGTTTAGATAACACTAAAGAGATATTATTTTTCAACAAAAGGGCACTTGTATATTCAACATGCACTTCATCAAGAAATTGCTCCCTAACAAGTCCACTTTCATCAACAAATTGAACAAGAATAGCTAATTTCTCCTGTCTGGATTCATCTCATGACTCATCCAAAATAGTACAATATGGAGCTCCACATATTTCATTATGGATGGCCTTCATAACTTTGGATGAAATGATGCATAAAATTTCTTTTTGTATTGTTGGTGAAGTGCATCTTGCATGTCCAGGAGCATTGTCTAGAACCACAAATGCAACATCACTTCCATACTGTGATAAAAGCTTGATCATCTCAATGAAGTTGCATCTATTTGTAGAAGTTGAAGATTCATCATGTTCTCAAAAGGCACAAGCTTGAAAATCTAGCCACCGAGTAGTATCAATTGAAGTTCTAAGATGTAATCGATTTGATAATATTTTTGGTCTAATTGTCAATGCATAACTTTGTCTATGTGTCCTTTCTGAATCATTAGAGCCTTACATGCCTTTTCAGCTATCTTATGAGTAGAACATGGTTCAATTCCAACATGCATCAATAATGAGCAAATGATTCCCCCAACTTTCTTCCTATTTCAAAATCCCTCAAGTGTATATGCAGCTGATCCTAAACGTCCAGATGGAGGCTTGCCAAATACAAAACACGGTAAGCAGTATGCAACATCTTTAAACGGAGGGTATTCTAACCATGTGGAAATTTTTTGAAACCAAGATGATTGAAACCAACACAGCTGATTGTCAGACTCTGGTGTTGGATACTTTTCCAAATGATGTTGGTAAAGGACAACAATGATATAAGTACATTGTATTTCATCTTGTTCAGCAAGAGGATAGTCCCAAATTTGACGTCTCAAATTGGGATCACTAACTATAGAAAGTTCTTCTTTGTTTCCTTATTTTGTTCTTTGGCGCTTATCAGTAGGATTACTGCTAGTAACATCTCCAGGTTCACATGAAGAATGATCATTAGACGATGTATGAGGTTCTGTAGGAGGAATTTCAGCATTAACATTTGATCCTAGTGAATTTTGTACTTCATTTGTTATTTTTGAGTAAAACGAATGAATTTTTTTATTTTTCACCATAGTTCATACCTAAATAAACAATAAAAATGGTTACCAAACAATAAAAGTGCAATCTTGACTATTATTAATTATTTGAAATTCTTTCATGTAATATATACAATGCTCAAACCAAAAAAAATGAGACCATAATAGAAAATTTAAAAACTTCTTAATTTATCTTCTTCTTCAAATGATATAGTATGTTAGTAGAATTAACTAGTTAAATCAAATATGCTTCCGACAACAATATCATTATAGATTTACACCAAAAACTAGAATCGTAGAGTAAAAGAAATTGATTACTTGTATCTTTCCCAACACTGATTAGATTTAAAGTGCAATGAACAAATAAGAAGATAATAATTTTCCACTCTAACAACAACACACTGAGAGGAGAGAAGTTGCTCAAGAAGTAAAAGATATGATGACATAGAAAATGAAAGGGCAAGACTTCAGCTAATAAACCTGGAAAAGGAAAGGAAAATAATAACCTATCAAAACAAACTGTACCGACGAACCTACTCAAATGACCAAAAAGAACAAAGGCTTGTGTAAGACTGTTGTTGAAAAACTCACAATCAAGATGAAAAGGAGAAATAACACATGAAGAAGGCATCAATGGGCATGAAGGATGTCAAAAACTCCAATGGGAAGGACTCCAGTCTATGAAGACTAATCCACGCACGATAGTTTGTCCAGGCGACGAACCCAACCTGGGGAGCAAAGAGATCAAGAGAATCCAGGGGATGACCATGATCTAGGGAGCAAAATGCCTCTTCACGTGTTCAGCAGCTCGTTCTCCTCGTACGTATGTGGGGTATTCTGTGATTTCGATCCTTGTTGAACTGCTTGTTCCACGAATAATGGACAACGTCAAAATATATGAAACAAATTGGCTGAATACTAACCCGAATTGGATAGTTATTTGCAATATAAAATGGAATTGGAAAGTAATAATTAATAGATAATATCGCATACAGATGGATATTTGACTTTTTCATTAAAGTTGGGTGGGCCAATGCCCCATCTTGCCCCCCACCCCCATCCCTCCGTCATTGTTGGTAGGGGAAAACTAAGGGAGATTCAATGGACTCATTTCCATGTTATTTTTACATCCCATTATGGTGGTGTTGTTAGCTAAAGAAGTCCATATTGCTGAATATGGAACTGAAGTTTGAAGGGGGTGGTGTAGTGTTTCCTGTAACATATGGAGGTCGTATGTGAGTTCATGGAGGTGTGAAGGAGTTTTCTATGTGCTCGTTTTGAATCTTAGATAGTAGGAGGGAATATCCTAATTTAGTTCTTCCATGTCAAGGGTACCAATCTCCTCAAGTAGGATGAGGAGTTGAGACTACACAACTATGCAACCAAGGAGTACCACACTTCATGATGGCATGATTAGAGGTCTAGGAGCTCCTCTGATTCATCATCATACAAGACAATTTGCATCAATGTTTGTATAACAGTCCAAATTTTCAAGACTAATATAATCCTGATAATGTAGTTTTATTAAATAATAATATTTGAGGGTCTTAATGTAAAAATACCAAGAAATGGTATTTTTTATATAAAAATAAAGTAAAAAAAATTAAAATGAGACTCAAATATTTTTTTTTATATGTTCATTATGTGTTGCGATTAATTCAAATTGATGAATATTGATTTTCCTTTCCTTTATCTCTCTCCTATTCTTGGAAATATTTTTAGGAAATAAAGATAAATAAAAAAGACTTGGGACTCAAAAATATATATAAATAGATAACTTGGGTGAGAAGTTTTCCTTTTTTCTTTTATGGTTTTTTATATAAGAAAGAAAGTATAAATGATCTCTTTTTCTCTTTCCTCGAAGAAAGTTTCTCAAAAGGGAATAAAATTATATGTGACATAAATATTAAGTGAGTGATAAGTATTTATTTTGAAATTTGACTCAAAGGATCACAAAGGAAATGTATTTTCCTTTATCTCATCATTTAATGCACAATAATCAAGTTAAATAACCAATGTTGAAACCAAGTACAAAGGATATGTCTAACTCAAATTTAATTGTCTAGGAAGAATCTAGACTACCTATTGAACGTTTGACCCAAATACTATCAAAGGAAAGCCTTTTTCCTTTTATTTTAAACTTTAAATGGATGGAAATTAACTAGATGAACAAATAAAGAAATAATGAACAACACTTGTGCAAACCTCAAATTTTATTAGCAATGAAAGATCTAGACTGTCTATTTAGTGTGTGGTCATATTTTGGTGTAGTTTTGACTTGGTTTAGCACCTCAAAGACAAATGTCCTAGAATTTTTCATGTAACACACACATTCTGATTTCCTCTTTTCTCATGCTCCACCCTCACCATTTGACCACAATTGGATGGCTCCCAACTTGTCCTTTACCTCAGACTTTCTTGCTGACTGAATTAGGTTCACAGCACATTCTTTCCCAAATGTTCTCTCCCTCGTCTCTCCTCCTTTCATGAGATTTATGTGCAATCACCTTCACCTCTCTCCCATTAATCCAACAAGCAATCACTCACATTCCCTCTCGCTCTGTTTACAAAACACATAATGGGGGATTGGACCCCCTCCCCACAAAGAATGCACAAACATAACCACATCCACCCTCGCCTCTATTTAACAGACTCAAAAGCATCACCGACCTCCACTCATCTCTCCTTCATCAACAATTTCATCGCCAAGGCCCCGAGACTCCCAGACATTCTCAACCTCTTTTTTTCGCGACCCAAGCTTCACCCCTTCCTTGAGCAATGCCTCTAATAGAATTAATACCTAGGTGACTAAAGGTTCAATCATGTCAGAGTACTTTTCCTTAAGGTGGTTTTCTATAGGTAAGTGGGCCATACATATTTGGAACAAGTAACTTTGGTTTAATGTATGTTTATTTATGATTGTACGCATGAGTTGATTTCATAAAATGTGAATGCTTTTTAAAGATGAAATCATGTATATCTGTCACAGTTTGGTTGTTTGTTTAATTATTGTATATGGTAAGACCCTAACTATTCTGATTTAAGATTAATGAATCATTCTCAAGAAGAGAAAACCATCTTAAGATTTATGAGGGAGAAATACCATCAATGTATTAAGAGGGGGAAATCTCATTATGATCAAGATTAAGGATAAGAGAATTAAATCATTAAGTCATGATCTAAGTTAATGATAAAAACCATGGAATTGGCTACATTTATATATGTACCTCATTCATGGACCTTAAGAGTTTGTTAAGAGCTTTCCTAGCATTTTGGGATTCCTAGCAATTATGGGCTCCTATGGGGCATTAACAGAAGCAACATATATCTACTTTTCCAAGTCATTGTGTTTAAACTTATTCATTGCATGCTTAAGATAATCTGTGTTTAAGTTATATAAATTTATTTCATGCCAAGATATATTTAATTTGTATATATTATAAAGTGTCAAATAACACTTACTGATACAATGTATGTTTTGCATGGCTGGGGACATGATGTCCATAGGATGTGGAGCAAGTGAAGAGTAGAAAGGACAATTAAAGACTAGGATATCTTCAAGTTTAGCTTGGTGGGGTGCTATTTACCCAGTCGATCTAGACTTTAATATGAATTTTCTATATGCTGAGTCATGTTGTCAAAGTGGATTAGAGAGATGAACTAATTGTAGCTTGTCTTTACCCAAGAATTATGTATGAACCTCTTTTTAAAAATGCATGGTGTTTTTTTTATGCAAAAGCTCTTGTTCCTCTTTTTGTATTTTTTGTGAAAAGGTGAGTGAAATATAGGGTTCGGTGTCTAAAACAGTTAACGGACTAGCAAGTAGGTGAGAAAGGCTAAGAGAAATAGCAACCTCTACAGAAAGATTCAAAAGTATTTATCTATCTGCTCAAATCTAAGTATGTAAAAGCCTAAACATATACTGAATTTGTGGCCATAGATTATCCGTATTAGTGTATATGTTCTCATGAACATGAAAGTTCCTTTCATGACATATGGTATAAAGGACTAACAAAGCAACAAGGTGAGCATCTTTACTTGACCACTGAAAGAGATCATTGTAATAGCTAGGCAGAGAGCCATAGAATCCGCATCTTGCCCAGATATCCCTAGAATATGAGCACCTAAACATGGCATGATTGGTATCCTCTGTGTCTTTCATGCATAGGAAGCAGACAGAGGTGCTAGAAACACCCATTCTCATAATGTATGAAGAGGTTAAAAGATTAGAATGAGCAACTTTTCAAGCATGTATCTGATAATTCCTTGGAGTAGAGAATTTCCAGATCCATTTGAAATTAGCAGAGACAACTGAGTTATCTCTTATAGTATTAAAGTCATCAACAAAATTTAAATTTTGCAAACCCATACAGGTCATACTATCCTCAATATATGCATTAGTTTTAATCTTTTCAAGCATATCTGAAATAGGATTGTTTCTTTGATTTATGGGAATACTCCATTGACCCTCTTTCAAGATGTACGCTATACAAGCTCCATTGGGAACTCCAAGGCTTAGAGAAGCTTTGGGGCCGATCACATCCAACATGAATTTATTTCCAGGGAGCCAAGGATCTCTCCACATACTAGTAGCTTCACCATTACCAATAGAAAACTTGATATAAGGAATCATACTATCCCTGAAACGTATGAGTTGGTTAACAAGCCATGAGTTATCACCATGGATTCATATCTACCAAATAGTATATTTGTTCAAGTATCTCTCATGAATCCACTGAACCCACAGACTAGCTTTCTTGCAAGCCACATTCCAAACATTAATAATAGAGGCAGCCTTAATAGTAGATCTCATCGATTTAATGTCCGACCCCCCTTCCTTCTTAGGTAAAGCAATATGCTTCCATTTTACAAGATGGATATTTTTCTTCATTTTAGAACCCCCCCAAAGAAAGTTCCTACAAAGCTTCTCAATATCATCAGCAATAGAGCAAGGAAGAGGAAAAACCGCAGATCAAAACCTCTGCATAGCACTAATGGTTGCCTGCACCAGCTCCAACTGACCGGCCATAGACAAAAGATTAGATTTCCACCCATCTAGTCTGGATTTTATCTTATCAATAAGTGGAGCACATAAATCCCTCTTCAGCTTTCCAATAAACAAGGGGACACCCATATACCTTTGAGGTAACACACCTTCATCAATATTAAGAATAGAAGTCATAGCTTCCTTGTCTACATTATAGCTAAAAAAAACTAAGCTCTTAGAAGGATTCAATTTCAAGCCAATAAAACTTTCCAACTTCTTAAAAATAAGATTCAAATTTGTACCATTCTGTTCATTTTCTTCAGAAAAGATCATTAGGTCATCAACAAAGACCAAATGAGAAACCGAGAAAGACGGTGAAGCTTTGAGGGGCTGGATTTTTCCTTCTTCAACAGCCTTCTTCATCAACTAAGTGAATGTTTGCATTACAATCACAAATAAATATGAAGCAAGAGGGTCTCCCTATCTCACTCCATTACTAGGAGTGAACATCTCAAGAGGTTATCCATTAAACAACACCTGATAAGAGGTAGTATGAAATATTTCTTTAATCCACAACATGTACGCAATAGTGAGGGAAATTCATCTTTTCCATGATGACAAAGAGAGCATCCCAGTTGATCGAGTAATAGGCTTTAGTAAGATCTGCCTTGATGCACATTTTAGGACTATCATGTCTTTTGTTGAAGTCATGGATAATCTCATTGGACAAGAGGATAACATCTTTAATGTTCCCATTCTTCACAAACACGCATTGATTAGGACTAATAATAAAAGGTAACACTACCTAAAGTCTATCAGCCAAGATTTTGTAGATGATTTTGTAAATGGCGTTGCATAAAGCTATAGGACGCCAGTTTTTTATATCAGCAATATCATTACTCTTTGGAATGAGGCATATGAATGTTCTTTTGTCTTCTTTAAGAAGCCTCACAGTCCTAAAGAAGTCAAGAACAACTCGAGTAATATCCTCTTTAACATGGGTCCGACACTACTTAAAATTTTTTCCATTGAAGTCATCTGGCCCAGGACTTTTATCATCATTAAGACTAAGGACCACTTCCTCAACCTCCTTAGTAGTAACCAGACTATCAAGATGAATCTTTTGAGCCTCGTCCAAACAGGGAAAAGAAAAATTGCTCAGACTAGAAGTATCCACACTGTTGTTGTTATTGAAGATATTCTTATAGAAGTTAGTAACATAGTCTCTAAGCAAACCAGGGTCAACCACTAGCTCATCATCAATGTTTAGACATCTGATGCTATTTCTCTACCTTCTAGTTCTCAGAGAAGAGTAAAAAAACTTAGAATTACTGTTACCTTCCTTCGACCAGCAAACCTGAGACTTCAGCCTCAAAAAGGATTCGTACTTAGTCTAAGCATCAATAGCTTTCTTGCAAGCCACAATATCTTTCTAGATCAGATTTAAGTTAGTGGGATCACTATCAAGATCATTTTGAATTTGAGCAGCTGCATGGTCAAGCACTTTCACATTTTCAGAAAAGTTGCCATTTTCCTTGTTCCACTTTATGAGAGTTGTTTTGGTGTTTTTCAATTTACAATAGACCTTAAACATAGAAAACCCCACAACATCACCCTTCCAACCATCTGTCACAATGCTATTAAAATCCTTTTTATTACACCAAGCATTTATAAATCTGAAAGGGCTTCTAAACATTTTCTTTCTTCCAGTAGAAAATTCAATAAGCATGTGATCACTTGTAAATGCATGGTGTTTTTATTTACATTAATTGCAAAGACTATCATATTGTGACACCCCCTTTAGTAAAATTCTTCCACTCAGATATTTTTATATCTTGTGAAAAGTGTGGTGTTACATTATGGTATCAATGCAATTTTGGTAGATGGGCACTAATCAAGGTATGATTCATAGTGTTTTAACCCTACATATATGTCCTTTTGTAGATGGACCCTAAGAGATATGAAAAGGAAAAATATAATTTGGATGATGGTGATAGTTGATTTAGTGAAGGGAGTGACTGTGAGAGAAACCCTAAGGAAACCATAGAAGATCTTATCTAAGAACTCACCAACACTTTAGTATGAAGGCCCTATCCACCAAGGAACAATGAGGTGACAGTGGTGGACTTCATCAAGTTAAGGCCTAAGTGCTTCTCTGGTGAAGGAGAAGTTGATGCGGTCAACAAGCTGAGGAGTGGATTACAAGCATGGAACATTGATTTCATGACACAATCTGTCTTCAACACTCTAGGGTTTGTTTTGCAACCTACATGTTGAAGGGAGAAGCCTGTACATGGTGGGTGAACCTCCTTGACTCAATGGAAGTAGATGAACCTCCACTCACATGGGAGGGTTTTTAATGAAGCCTTTCAAGAGCATTATGTGTATGAAGCCATGATAGAGAAGAAGAAGATAGAGTTTACCACCCTATCTTAGGTGGGTGACATGAGTGTAACCTAGTATGCCATGAAGTTCAGGAGTGATGTAGGGCCAAGAAGTTCATCTCGGGACTCAATTGTGGCCTAAGTTTTTCCTTGACTGGAAGAGGCATCCAGACTCTTCTTGAAGCCCTAGATGTGGCATTATAGTTGGAAGACCACCCTGGGAGATTTCTCAAGAAGGTTGGTCCTCACAAACACAACCAACACCCTCCTCCCAACAACCATGAATATAAGAGAAAGGCACTTGAAGCAGAAGTTGTGACCCCAATGTCCTACTTGTAAGAAGCATCATACATGCCCATCCATGCATGGTACTGGAGAATGCTACTACTAAGCAGAACTAGGGAATATAAAAAAATTCCCTAATCTCTTTAAGAAGGATCAAACAAGAATAAGGATCATAATCCACCTCCTAAGAGACAATCTGGGTTTTCTACTATGGAAGTAGAAAAAGAAGATGAGGAGTAATGTAATAGTTAATTTATGTCCACATGAACCTTTTATGAAATATGTTTCTTTTTATGCAAATTTTAGTATGTTAGTAATCATTAAATGAAGACGCAAGAAAAACCCAATGGTGGGTAGTATCTTAGAAAAATTCGAGGATTTTTTTTTCAAAGGTGAGTACAATTGTTACAACCCAAATTTTCAAGACTAATATAATCCTAATAATGTAATTTTTTCTTAAATAATGATATTTGAGGGGCTTAATGTAAAAAGAGCATGAGATGGTATCTTATATGAAAATGAAGTAAGAAAAACTAAAATGAGACTCAAAATAGATTCATTCTTCCATATGTGCATTATGTGTTGCAGTTAATTTGAATTGATGAATATTGGTATCCCTTCCCTTTTACTCTCTCCTATTGTTGAAAATGTTTTAAGAAATAAAATATGAATAGGAAAGGATTGGGATTCAAAAATATGCATAAAGAGTAGTTAAATTGGGTGAGAATTTTTACTTTTTCCTTTTATGGCTTTTAATATAAGAAGAAAATATAAACTATCTCTTTTTCTTTCCTCCAAGAAAGCTTCTCAAAAAGGGAGTAACAAGATGTGACATAAATGTTAAGAGTGTAATAAGTATTTGTTTTGCAATTTGACTGGAAGAATCATAAAGGAAAAGTATTTTCCTTTATCTCATCATTTAATGCAAAATAATCAAGTTAAATAACCAATGGAGATACCAAGTATAAAGGATATGTATAACTCAAATTTAATTTTCTAGGAAGAATCTAGACTACCTGTTTGAAGTTTGACCCAAATACTAACATAGGAAAGCCTTTTTCCTTTATCTCCAACTTTAAATGCATGGAAATTAACTAAATGACCAAATAAAGAAATTATGGACTAAACTTGTGCAAAACTCAAAATTTATTAATTAGAAAAGATCTAGAATACCTATTTAGTGTGTAGTCAAATTTTGATGTAGTTTTGGCTTGGTTTGACCCCTCAAAATAATTAGGGAAGGCTTTCATAACGATTTATTAGAATTTGATTAGAAATTCATTCAATGTAACAATTAAGACAAATGTCCCAAAAATTTTGCATCACACATGCCTGTTGCTTTCCTTTTTTCTCACATACCACCATCGCCATTTGGTCACAATCCAACTAATCCCAACTTGTCCTCTACCTCTGACTTTCTTGTTGACAAAATCAGTTTCACAACACATTCTTTCCTGACTGTTCCCTCCCTCGTCTCTCCTCCATTTCATGAGATTTTGTTTCCATCACCTTCGACTCTATCTCCCAAATCTAGTGAGCCACCACTCGCCTTCCCTCTTTCTCTATTGATGAATCGCCCAATTAGGGATTGGATCCCCTCTCTACCATGAATGCACAAACATGACCAAGATCTCCCTTTCCTTTATTTAAACGAATCAAAAGTATCAACGGCCTACACTCATCTCTCCTCTTCCAACAATTTCACCACTAAGTCCCCGAGAGTCCCATACTTGCTCAAGCTCCTTCTTCGGTTACCCAAGCTTCATCCCTGCCTTCTGCAACACCTCTAGTCAAATTAACAACTAGGTGACTAGAGGTTCAATCAAGTCAGAGAACTTGACCTTAAGGTTCTTTACCATAGGTAAGTGTGTCATGCATATTTGGAACAAGTAATTCTGGTTTAATGCATGTTTATTTATGATTATGAACATGACTTGATTTCATAAATTATTAATGCTTTCTCAAGAAGACATAATGTATATCTATAGATTTTTAGTTGGTTGTTTAATTATAATCTATGGTAAAACCCTAATTATGATTACGATTAAGATTAATGAATCATGCTCAAGAAGGGGAAACTCTATTATGATTTATGAGGGAGAAATCCCATCATGGTATTAAGAGGGAGCAATCCCATTATGATCAAGATTAAGGTTAAGAGCATTAAATGATTGAATAAAGATCTAATTAATGTTGAAAACCATGGAATTGGCTATGTTTGTATATGTGCCTCATTCATGGACCTCAATAGATTGTTAAGGGGTTTTCTACCATTATGAGCTTCCTAGAAATTATGGGCTTTATGGGGCATTAAGATAGATGGCATATATCTACTTTCCCAATTCATCATGTTTATAGTTATTCGGTGAATGCTAAAGATAATCCATGTTCAAGTTAAGTCAATTTATTTCATGTCAAGTTATATCTATTTTTCTATCTTATATAGTGTAAAATATCACTTACTGATGTGATATGTGTTTTGCATGGTTGGGGATGTGATGGCCGCAGAACATGGATCAAGTGAAGAGTAGAAAGGACAATCAAAGACTAGGAGATATTCAAGCTTAACCTGGTGGGGTGTTGTTTACCAAATCGATCCAGACTTTAAGATGCCTTTTCTATATGCTTCGTCATGTTATACAAGTGGATTAGATTTCATAAGATGAACCATATGTATTTTTCATTTATCCAATAACTATGTATGAATATATTTTAAATAAATGCATGGTGTTTTCATTTACTTTAGTTGCAAAGATTAGCATATTCTGACACCCCTTTAGTAAAATGCTTTTTCTTAGAGATATTTATATGTTGTGAAAAGTGGGGTGTTACAATTTGAATTTTAGAGAATAAGAGAGAAAAAAGAGAAGTTAAGGAGGACTAGAGTAGGCCATGTATCTACTTGGATAAGAGCTATCGTGTCAGTGGAACAGTCATCCCAACTATCCTACTTTATCCATAATTAGGTAAATTTATTTGAAATCATAGAAATTATGTTGATCTTGTAACATGCATAATGAATAGGCCCTACTCAAAATTACTAAGAGGGTATTAAAACTTCTAGAAAAACATCTAAAACATACATTTACCTTTTAATATGAGTTTCAATCGTAATATTATTGTTTTATTATGGATTTTTTTTTTAGGGCAAATGGATCGATTCATTACTTGTAAGCCATACGGCATCTACAATTTGAGTCAAAAATACAGCAAGAGCAAACAAAGATCAAGTTAACATCACTGCAACTCATATCGGAACGAGAATAGAACGCTTCCGTATTGATTCTTCTTCCTTGATGCTGTCTTAAGCAGCTTTCCACGAAGAATTCCTTTGACTTGAGCGTGTAGTAGTGATAGAGAGCCTGGATCTGTACGTTGCTCCGATGAATCATCATCTCAAAGGAAGCCATATAACCAAGTAACAAATCAAGCCACAGCAACATAGAGGCAAAAGCAAACAAACGCTGACAAGCAGCGAGCAGACCAACGCTGACAAGCAGTGAGCAAACCTTTATTAAAAAGGACTGACAAAATGCCAACCCGGCGTAGTAACACCGGCAGAATAACTGCCTTAACCTAGGAACTCAAAACCTGCAAAGAAAATGAGAACACAGAAAGAGGGAAAGGGGCTCGAAGCCAGTAGAACTGTCGATCAGCAAGCCACCAGCACTACTTCAGATCCAAAGACCCGGGAAGAGGTTGCAGCTGCAGTACAACCGTCCCAAACCCCTCCGTATGTGAAACCCGCCCAGACCAGGGTAGGCGCTCCACACAGACGATCCGGGCAAGAGGAGAAGAAGAAGACGCTCGGAGCCTCCGGCCGGAAGCAACTCGCAGGAATCGAGCTGAGGAGCAGACCCAGGGGAGAGGGGTTGCGGCCGACCGCCGTCGAGGCCCCCTCCCCCGAGTTCGTAGCCGCACAACGCCTCGCCCTAGATTGTGCTCTCAGTCGCCAGAGCCGATGCGGCGCAATAGACTCAATTAACTTAATTTATTGTTTTATTATGGATTATAATGCATGTTCATGTATAATAAGTTGTAGGCAATGTTTAATTATTTTGGACATACACTAGTAATATTTGAATCATATAGAAAACACATCTGAAGTTTGAAAAGATATTTTTCATACATCAAATGATGTTTTTCCTTAATAAAGATAATTAGGGACAACTATCCTAAGTAAATTCTGTAAACATTTTGATGGCTAATAAATGATATAATATTTAGTATAAAATAAACCATTATCTATTAACCTCATTCCAAACTTTCAATTCAATATAACGCATTTAATTCATGTTATATTTTGATTATATCTTGTAACGTGACATGAAACCCTAATCCTGATAAAATATATAATAATTGTGTTAAAGCATAAAATGAAGACATGAAATGTATTCATCAAATTAATGTATAATAGTTAGGTATTAAAGATCAATAACCTATTTTCAATCTAAAAAGACAAGTAATAATAGAATATGTGAATAACAAAGCAAACCTCAAAATGGATTACTCAAGCTAAGATGATTAGAATGTAATGGTAGTATATCTATAATCTTGCCTTAATCAAGAATTGACTGAGGTTATAGTTGATTCAAGAATATATGGATTGGGTAATCTCAATTCAAGGTAGTATTAACTATTATTTGACCTAAAATAGTGATATGGAAGTATTATCTATGTATGAAAGAGTCGGCATATGATATTGTATGACATAAGTTTCCCTATATGTTAACTTATTTGGTGTTCTATGCATACCATGTTGAGAACATGAAAGATAGTATGTTTTCCTCAATATGAAATAACTTATTCTATTAAATAGTTGGTGTTGGGAATAATTATTCTCTTTAGTAGAATTTATACAATGGGCTAACTCTTTTTAGTTGATTATAAGACCTTACATACTGAAATATTTGATAGGAAAGATGATGCATTATTCCCTCAAGTGAAGAATACATGGATGATATAAATTAAAATGTGCTTTAATTTGTTTTCTCTTTTGTAAATAAAGATTCCTACTTCATAATTGCATTTTCTTAAATATTATTTCCATGACAAATAATGATTATTGCTTTAATAATTTCTTTGATGTACACTCAACTTGATTTTTTGAATGTTTCTTTACATTCTAAGATTTTATATAATCTTGTTTATGACCCCGCTGGTTCTTGATAGTTGGGATTTGAGTAGTAAGATGGTGTATATGTCACATATTGTATAAGAGATCTTTTTTTGATGTAGTCTGTGCATACTTAATGTTTATCATTTAATATGCATTCTCACATTTAGTAACTGCTCATCTCAGAATTATGTTGAGTGGTAAGCTTTATTCTTGTGGCATATTACTATTCATTTGTACATGCTACTTATGTTTTACATGAGTATGTCTTCTTTTTATTTTCTTATTCATTCCCTAGTGTGTGGTGTTTGAAATTGGTAGTCTCACTTAGTTGAGGGTTTCAATTTAGACATGGCATGTGCAATCCAGGTGTTGAAAACTTGGGGATACCTTATGTGATATTAGAGAATGAACCATTGCAGAAAATGATATTTTCTAACTATGTAACTAAAATTTAATTATACCATGCACTTGAAACCTTAACGGATACATTAGTCTGTTTATAGGGATTAGTTCTCATGTAGCATCTAGTTTAGGACCTATATGTTTGAGAACTAGTTTTGACTAATGCATGTGATAATAATAGTTCATGTAATGATATTTGTCCCTAACAATGTGACGAAATAGGATGTGACATTATTTGGAAGATGATGGACATTAAAAGAGAAAAATTTTAGACATACGAGCTAGACATGTGCCTGAGGGAGTGGCACTATTCTTCCTTATTCTTAACCTTTTCACTAGGGTACATTGCACTAGACTCCCTACTATGAATGGGAAAGTCAGTTTGATGTTTTGATTTTTTTCTAGTAGGCTTGACCATGAAATTCTTGTATGATAAATGCTTTATATTATAGAAAGTTACATAATATTTCACTATGTATATGTAAATATATAGGAAAATCTATCTACACACATGAGATATGTGGTAAACATAGAATCTAAGTGAAAAAGAGTGACATTAATCTAGAAGAAAGAACGGTTCTAGATTAGATATCTAAAGTCTTGTATTATCTATGATAGAAAGATATAGATGACATAAGTATGAATAACTTGATGTAATATAGTATAATGATATAATTTGGTTTATGATGACCAAGCTTTCTAGGCAAATTTTCAATGATCTTTTGAAGAACATCCCTGTAACATCCACTAATTGGGAAATGATTTTCACCTTTCCCGGTCCACCAAGCGGATCACAAAAATCCACCAGTGACACATGATGGATTGCCTACATATGTGAGTCACGCCTAATTCTCATCGATGTGATCCACCATCTCTCTAGAATCTTTTGGTTAGAAACTACAAACCCTAAAGCAATCCTTTAAATAGAACCCCATGACCAGTGTAATCCAAGCCCCTCTCATCTCTCCTGAAACTAGAGAAATGACTAGCTCTCCCTTTTGTTTTCTAAATGTGACTAGAGGATTCTTCCTACCAACCACTTCTATTAACGTTGGTAGTATGCACAACTTAATTTTTATATTCATAACTATTGGTTATTGTGGTAAATTCATTATTGTTGTTAGATGATTAGCTAAACTGCTCATATCTTCACATTCATTCAAGGATTTGATCTTTCTTAATTGAATCTAATTTCTTTTTCCTCTCTCTTTTCCTACACATTGATCCCAATCTCCAGTGATGGATCTCTATCGTGGGAGGCCCTGAGGAAATTGGGACCACAACACACCTAAACATTGGACCTTTAGAGTTTTGGGAAGCCTGCGGCCTTTTCTAGCCCCATAGATCTGTCAATAGTAATAGACATTTTTTTTTCATTTTTACTTTTTTTTTCTTTACCCACAACCTTTATCACTGCCTTTTCATCCGAGATGACTAAAATGGTTTCTATACCATTCATCGGGCAATATGAGGTTCTAATGCTTCCCTGCTCACCATAGGATTGTCGAGTCCGATCTCTGAATTGATGCATACCTTTCATATCCACACTTGGGTGGAGTCAAAATTGATTTTTTTGTATTTTCCTACTGATTTAAATACATTTTTATGTTTTTTCCTTGTTTTACTATTAAAATTGAGTGTTGACTCTGGGATTTATTGATTTCTCATTTTCTTTTGCTCTTTTGTTGTTTCTATGTCAGTAAGATCAGTTTGAATTTTCTCAAGACAGGTACAATAGTTTGGTGACTCTGTTGGGCATAGTCGATGACTCGAGTTGAATTTTCCTTTTTGTTATCTAATATTTTGTCAATTGATTGAGGTTTCTTTTTTTTCATCTATTCTTTCATTTTTTAAGGTGAGTATCCTCCTGCTATCTCTGAAGTCAACAAGAGAACCATTCAAGGCAATGAGTTTCTTTCTCAATAGAGAAAGACTTTACAAAAGAATTCACAATTCTATGCAACTAAGATGTGTAGAAAATGAAATTCATCGCTTTTCTCAACTACCCAAGCTGAACATCTTCGACGCTTAGACCCACAAATGACCTTCACATCTCCTTCAAAAGTGGCAGTCTGATTGAATGGTGAAGGATATAGATAAAGAGCAGTCACCGGCTCACTGCCAAAGGTTTGAGGGATTGTCCAAAAAATGAATAAAAGGGCAAATGATTTCCTAGAAAGGATAAGGTGGTTGTCGAATAAAGTGGTCAAGGATCAAGTCAAAGCACAATGCATAAAACCATCTCTCTCCAGGTTCCTCTATTAGTTGTGAGAGAGCCCCTCGAATGGGAGGGCACTCAACCCTAGTTCACAAAGAGAAGTAGCCTCCATGGCGAATCAAGTTCCTCTTAAATTACTTTGGATTTCCCATTGTATTGGTTTTCCAAAAAAACTCAACTGCGAATTCGCACGATCCACTTAAAAAAATAGATTTCAACAAAATTCCCTAATAAAAATATGAACAAAATATTTTGTTACGTTGAGAGAGAAAAAAAAGAAAGTTTTCACCAATTTTAATTTGCTAGATTTTTTTGACACTTTGTTTTCCTATCTCTTTGATTTTTAGTAGTACTACAAACGGAACACTTTCTAATGATTGCCTTTTTTAAGGTTATCATCCACTACCATTTTAGGTTTGCCTCCGCTTCCTTATTAGGGTTAGGTTTCACTGCCCTCCTCTTTTTTTCTTTTTTCCTTTTAAGTTTTCTTTTTATATTTTTACTTTTATTACAATAATAAAAATAAAGGAAAAGAGAAAAGGATGATGAAGATTTTTAGGACTAGAAAGATTTTTTCTTTTCTACTAATTACATTATTTTTTTTTCTTACTTGTTTATCATTATCTTTAATGCTTTATTATTGTGGGCTTGCTCCAGAATATATTAAAAGCTTACACTTGCACAACGTAAACCTAGAAACCCATGTGTCATGGAAAGAGTGCCAACACTCATGTTGGATCCTAGAAAGTGGTGTGAGGTGTTAGTAAAGTTACCAACTCATCATTAAGTTAGACGTACAAAAGGCCTTGTGGACACCTATGCATCATGGAAAGAGTGCCAACACTCATGTTGGATCCCAAAAAGTGGTGTGAGGTGTTAGTAAAGTTACCAACTCATCATTAAGTTGGACATACAAAAGGCCTTGAGGACACTCCCTCTCCTAGAACTCATGATTGATTACGACCACCATAGTCATAAGGTGTACCCAGAGTACTATGTATATATAAAGAACTTGAGTTACCTCCATGATGAGTGTGACCATGCCATAGAGAATATAAGGACAAACCCCTACTATGGAGATCATGCTTGAGTAAGTACGTAAAATCACATCTAAACTCATGGGAGAAAGGGGGATTTTATCTACTACATATACATTTTGTGGTTGTTTGTTGAACAATTGTTAAGATTGTTGCATGTTTTGTTAATTCTATATTTGTTGAAAGATTTATGATTTAAGCTTGTTCACCACTTGTCGACATCCTCATGTTTAAAAACATTCTTATCAAAATAACAATTTTAAATAAATAATCGAGTCAACAATCTTATTATCTCACATGGTCTGAAACAATCTCAAATCAACAATTGTATCATTTCCAATGATCTTGTATGATTCCAAGGATCCCAGACAATTTTCAAATGATCTCTTGCATGAAATTGTCTCTACAAAAAATATTCATCTCTTAAAAAAAGTCATTTTTTCCAAACAAGAAATAAAATATTTTCAAAGAAAAATCTTTTATGAAAAAATGTCATAAAAATTTTCCAAACATATCTTTTCAAAAAAAGCATATTTTCAAAAAGCAAAAATAATGCTTTTTAAAAGAAAAAAAAGAATTCTTTTCCAAGAAAAATCTTTCTTCAAAATAGGAACAACCTTTTCAAAACAAAATCAATTAAAAATCATTCAAACGAGAAGAAACAATATTTAGGAAAAAAATCTTTCAGAATTCAACAAAGTTAAATTGTATTTAGAAAAGAATTGTTGAACAATGTTCAAAACTCAGTGAAAAACCTTTCAAAACTTGGATCAAATTTTCAAACATCTTCTAACTTGGTCCAACTAAAAGACTACCAGATTATGGTCTCTTCTCATGAGCCACCACTCATACATGAACCTTTGACATCCGTTGAGAGGTTGATAAAAGGATATTCAACTAATTTGGATGCTTATAAATCCTCATCTTTAATCACACATGATCCAAATAGCCATCCTTTTTTGGAAACTTCTCTTGAACACCTTGACCTTCATTGAACTTTCAAATCTTCATCCTTACATTGAAAGGCTGCCCAATTTTACATGCGAGCTATGTGCTTCCATGATCAAACACATCCATCTTGGCATCATCTGCTCTAACCTTGAGTGAATAGTGCCCATGTTTACAATAGCATACTTTCTTGAAAGGCTCTAATTCAACATGATCCATTCAAAATGAATCTTCACTATTATAGATAAAAGCTACTCAATCCTCAAATGATGGATAAAATTGGCAAATCTTGACTGAAATATCGACCTATTCCCCGAGAAAACCAACTTACATTTATCCAAATAATATTCTAGCTTGACTAAAAGGTCACCCAACAACACATGGTCTACCCATCTTTGCCTAACTAAAACCAAGATCATGGACCATGACCTTAAACTAGGACATCCTTCATGGTCACATCTATACAGTCCTAGACCATGACCTAAAACAAGACTATTATTGAGGTTTCACATTCATATCTATGGCCCCAGACCATGAGCTTAAAATGGTCCATCCTTCATAATCACATATATATGGTCATGGACCATGACCTAAACATAGATCATCACCAAGGTTTCATGTTTGCATTTATGGTCATAGACCATGCCTAAAAATGGATCATTACCCTGGCTTCATGCTCACATCCATACGATCCCAGACTAGGACCTAAAAATGGACTAACATACACCTTTACCATGTGAGTATTTCTCATATGAAACACCCCTGAGGAGAGAGGAATCTCACACACTCGTACCCAACCACAGTCTCTAGCCTTGAGTGGGCCACCTTATCCCTGTATACCCACTTTATATTATGAGAATTTCTCTCATAAAAAACCCTAAGGAGAGAAAAATCTTGTACACCTATATGCACTACTATAGAACCTACCTTTAGTGTCAGTTATTTAAAGCCTTTAGTGTCGGTTTCTAAGCAACACCTATGTGGGCGACACTAAAAGCTCACCCATTAGGTGTCAGTTCCAAAACCGACGCCCAAACTCTTCGCGCGCCACCGAAAACGTGCCATCATGGCACTATAGGCGTCAGTTATTAGATAAGAAACCGACGCCCAAACCCTTCGCGCCACAGAAAGGGCGCCATCTTGGGAACTATCAGTGTCGGTTTTTACAGATAACTGACGACATATATCTTTGTGCCACAGGAGGGCGCCAACTTGGGCACTATAGACGTCGGTTATTAGCTAATAACCGACGCCATATAACTCCCAACACGGCCGTGCTGGACAGCACGGCCGTGGTGTCTGGTCCGCTGCCACGGTCGTACTG
Source organism: Alisma plantago-aquatica (assembly GCA_963693085.1). Classification (NCBI taxonomy): domain Eukaryota; kingdom Viridiplantae; phylum Streptophyta; class Magnoliopsida; order Alismatales; family Alismataceae; genus Alisma; species Alisma plantago-aquatica. The sequence continues at coordinate 1,365,821,061 of OY856410.1, read as the reverse complement.
GCCAGCATGGCCGTGGTGTCTGGACAGCACAGCCGTGGGGTCTGGTCCGCTGACACGGCTGTGGTGTTAAGGAAATAGACGTCGGTTTCTATTAAAAACTGACACTGTAACTATTTGGCGTCGGTTTTATACAAATAACCGACGCCTATTATTTTGTTTTGTTTTCTGTCAGTCTGCAGACCTGTTGTGGTTGGTCGCAGGATGAGAAACCTATTCAGTTCAGTTATGAACTGCAGGTTTTACGACATCCATTGATATCAGCCAACAACAGGCCACAAACCTGCAAAATTAACAACAAAAATATTCACACATGCATTTAGCAATGCAACCTACAGTTCCATTTTATTTTCACACATTTAGAAACATTCATGTAGCTAGAAATCTGTAGTTCCATTCATTCACATTCACACATGTAGAAACATTCATATAGCAACCAACACTCTCATTCATTTTCATTCAGACACATGTAGAAACATCCAGACATGTAGAAACATTCACACATATATTATAATTCAGAAATTCATTTACAAAATATCATTGTTTAGTCATTATTTGCTATCAGGATCCCAATTATATTTTAAAGCCCCCACTATTTGTATGGCTGTTGCCCATTCTTCTCTTACTTCATTTAATTCTCCCATCATATAGGGAGCATGTACATCTGGTAAGTCTGTTCCTGTAGTGGGGTCAGCTTTAAACACCTATAAAGAGAATGATGTATATATATAATTAATGAGCTATAAATAAGATTTATATATTTCATATTATCTAATGAGACTATATAATACCTGAGCAATACAATCGATGTCCATACAACATGACAGACTAACACATATATAGTACATAACAACAACAACGTCGAATTTACATACAACACTAGCTTAGTACATATATAGTGGGACTTATAAGGTGACGATCCCACCTGGTAAAACAGGTTACCGACAACTACATGTTACGACTGGGAGGTCATGATTCAGCAACCGTATGCATTAGCAGGAGGACAAACAGATCACCATATGTTTGTCCTCCTGCTAATGCATACGGTTGCTGAATCATGACCTCCCAGTCATAACATATAGTCGGTAACCTGTTTTAGCAGGTGTTATCGTCACCTTAGTCCCACTATATATGTACTAAGCTAGTATTGTATGTAAATTCGGCGTTGTTGTTGTTATGCACTATATATGTGTTAGTATGTCATGTTGTTATATGAATCTGAAGCACTTGTGTGTGCTGCACTTTATGTATTGTATCTGTATCATGCTTCTCTTCATTGGGGCTTCTTTTGTTGTTTCATGGCTTGCTGCCTATATATCTATATAACCTTTGGCGAATGCCTGCATATCCTGCATAGCTATGTCATGGTCGTCCTGCATAGCCTTCTTCCTATATTTATTTTTCAAAGAGAATACAAACAAAAATTATTAGTGTAGAGTTAGTGAAATACTGATCAATGTCTAGAATTGGAATCAATCAAGAACCTATTCTCAGCATCGCGTATGTAATATCGGGTGAGATTGGTCCTATAGTTCTTTAGCACCCTCCCACAATGTTTAGCATTTGTATTAACTAGAAGATAATGAAACATCAAATTAGAAAATGATATTGATATTAAAAAAGTAAACATTTAGCTTCAATAAAAAAATATAAACATGCATGCCTCTAAAATTGTGATCTTTTATCAAATAACAATCCTTCATTGTGATCTCCGCGCACATATAAGTAATAATTAGCTTCAATATTGTGTGGAGTTGGCAACCCAACTGAGAATGGACTGGAGTCATCATATTTATCATAGTACTCTTCTTCATCTATAGGATCTTCAATGAACTGTCTTTTACCATGAAGAACAACCGACCATTTATCATTTGCAGGATCATCAATATAAAATACTTGTTTCTCCTGTAATGCCAATATGATTGGTTCAGCCTTCTCGCCAATCTTTTCAAAGTTCACTAAAGTGAAACCCGATTCATCCACTATAACTCCTTTGGTGTTATCAACCCCATTACATTTGAAGAGTGGAATTCTGAAATCTATGTAGTCAAATTCTCATATCTCTTCAATGACACCGTAATATGACATTTTAGCTTCACGTGGACTCTTATCCTTTGCACTTGCAAAAAACATAGTCGATGCTTGAAGGGTGACCCCACTATTTTGGACGACACTCTTATCATGTTGGCGCTTTGTGTAATATGTGAATCCATTAATGTCATACCCTTCATAAGACATAACAATCAACTTTGGTTTAAAGGTGAGGCATTTGATAGTTTCAGTAATATCATCTGGTGTTTGAGATAGTTGATGTAAGACTTTATCTTCAAACCACTTAATAAAAGTCTTATTATGCTCTCTAGCAAGCCACATTGTATTGGCTCGAGGATATTGTCTTTTGATGAAATTGGTATGTTCCTCGATATAAACGTTCACTTCGTCCATGTTGTGTAAAATATACAAATGACCTTGTTCCAACTGCTCACGGCTGATTACTTTCACACGTGATCCCAAAATTCCTTTGCCAAATAGCTCGTCAATATTCTTGTCATTATCAGGAGTGTCATTACCACTGAGAAAGTCATTGCAGAAATCCATAACCTCTCTCGCCACATAACCTTCAATAATACTCCCTTCAGGCCGATAACGGTTTCGAACATCACCTTTCAAAACGCTCATGTATCATTCAAAGGGATACATCCAATGCAAGAAAATCGGTCCCAAGATTTTCACTTCCCTAGTCAAGTGGACAACAAGATGTACCATGATATCAAAGAACGAAGGAGGGAAATACATCTCAATCTGACATAGGGTAACAACCACTTCTCTTTGCAAATTATCGAGAGTCTCAGGGTCAATAACTTTGTTGCAGAGACTGTTGAAAAAGAAATAAAGTCTGGTGATTGCAAACCTTACATGCTTCGGCAATATAGATCGAATTGCCACGGGCAATATTTGCTGCATTCGAGTGTGACAATCATGAGATTTAAGACCTATCAACTTCAGATCTTTCATTGATACCAATCTACATATGTTGGATGAGTAACCATGTGGCACCTTAACATTTACCAAGCATTCACAAAAAAGCTTTCTTCTCTTTTCTAGACAACGTGTAACAAGCAGGAGGTAAGTATGTTCTTTTATTACCCATTTCACATAATTCTGTTAATTCTGACCTTATTCCCATTTCACGTAGGTCTAGTCTAGATTTTATCCCATCTTTAGTCTTACCTGGTATATTTAACAGAGTACCAATGATGTTATCACAGACATTTTTCTCAACGTGCATTACATCGATACAATGTCTGACTGTCAAAGAACTCCAACAAGGAAGATCCCAAAATATTGACTTCTTCTTGAATGAAGAATTGTCACTCCGTGTAGTACATTGTGATCTCTTACCAAATTCATTGACAAAGTCTTTTATTCTTTCATAAACAACCTCCCCTGGTATAGGTTTAGGTGCACTGCGTTCCTCATTCAATCCATTGAATGCTTTGCGCTTCCTACGATACGGATGGAATTTTGGAAGAAACCTTCGATGACCGAGATATACATTCTTACCGCCATGTTTTAGTATTGTTGAATCAGTGTTCTCTTCACATATAGGACACACTTTAGCTCCTTTGACACTATATCCAGACAAATTCCCATATGCTGGAAAGTCATTAATAGTGCAAAACAACATAGCATGCAAACGAAATGTGTCTCTTGGTGAAGCATTGTCGGTCATCACACCTTCACCCCAGAGTTTCTTTAAGTCATCAATCAGAGGTTCAAGATAAACATTGATGTCATTTCCAGGTTGTTTAGGGCCCGATATCAACAATGACAACATTACGTACTTATTTTTCATACACAGCCAGGGAGGAAGATTGTATATAACAAGCATGACTGGCCAAGTGCTATGTTGGCTGTTCAATGTCCCGTACGGATTCATCCCATCTGTACAAAGCCCAAGTCTTAGATTCCTGACGTCTTCACCAAATTCAGGGTACAATACATCAATCTTCTTCCACCGTGGGGAATCAGACGCATGTTGTAGGATCCCATCATTATTTTTCTTAACATCTGCATGCCACCTCAAATTATTCGCATCTATCGGATTGGCAAACAAGAGTTGAAACCTTGATATTATAGGTAGATACCACATCACCTTGGCAGGAGAACCTGTTTTGGACTCCCTCGAAGTCGTCAATTTATACCGTGACGCACCACATTTTGGACAATCTTTCAAATCTGCATAGTCCTTTTGAAATAATACACAATAATTACGGCATGTGTGTATCTTCTTGGCATCCATTCCCATTGGGCTCAACAATTTCTTTACCTGGTATGTTGAGATTGGCAGCTCGTTTCCTTCAGGAAGCATTTCTTTCAACAAAGACAGCAATGACGTGAAGCTTTTGTCGCTCCATCTATTGTTAGCTTTCAACTTATACAATCTCAACACAGCGTTAAGCTTCGTAAACTTAGTACAACCTGTGTATAACGGCATCTCAGCATCATGCACAATGTTTCTAAAAATGGGAGGTGGATCGGTGTGCTCTACCCCACAACTATCCAACATCGCATCAACGATGTCTACTGGAACTGATTCATTCACATCTACATCATTGTAGGCAATTTCTTCTTCCACACAAGCACTGTTATCGACATCCACTGGTTTCGGGTTTGAAATCTCTCCATGCCAGTGCCATTCTGTATAGCCTTTTATAATCCCGTTGCACATGACATGAGTTTTGATTTCATCACCAGTGTTGACTTTCAAGTTGTTACCGCAATGCCTACATGGACAGTAGAACCTATCTCCAGGTTGTTTCCTATGTTCCTCGGCAAATCTAATGAACTGGTCAAGACCAGAAATAAACTCTGGGATGCAGCGATTGCGAATGGACATCCATGAACTATCCATTCTATGATCAAAGAGAAAACAAGTATATATTAGGACAAGATTAGGGTCTAGGGTTAACAAATACATGTGATGTCATTATTATATATAATAAATGTGTACCACCTATCCATTCTTGAACACCTAATCTCACTAGTAAGTGTATAATGTGTATTGGGTTTTCAAGAAAATTTCGGCAGCATTTCCCCGCTGTTCTCCAAGTACATATGTACTTAGAGAACAAACGGGAAAATGCTGCCGAAATTTTCTTGAAAACCCAATACACATTATACACTTACATCCTAAGCGAGATTAGGTGTTCAAGAACAGTCCCAAACCGGGGACTATCCAAGATTTACTCCTAATGAGTAAATCTTGGACGGGTTTCTAGGCCAACAAATAATGTGCTGTCATTCTTATACCTAAAATCCTAGTTCTTCAAGTTAGGGTGATTATTGATGTCTTTAAAAGCATGATTGGAAATTTAGGGAAAAGTTCATCATTTACATTCCAAGCATGTCACATGTGTGCATTACAGTTCATCATTAAGCAAGATATAAGTAAGTATGTCATATTAAAATAGACTATACAATATGAGAAAATAGTAGTGTAATCATGCAAATGGGAACATTCATGGGAACACACACTTCAGTTATAAGCATTCATGTAGCAACTTTCAGTTCCATTCATTAATCTCTTTTTACATCCACACACAGGGGTGTACCCCTAAACAATAACTAAACAAAGGGGTTGGTGTACCCCTAAACATGTGCATAATTAAAAAAACTATTAATACAGACAAGTCTAGATAGATAGACAACTAAATACTACACCAACATGGTCCCGCATCAATAACTTCTTTTTGATGATGAAGCTGTGTCACAAAGCTCCTCACTGTATTTAGATGAATCTGAACTGACAGGGGCCTCAGATTCAGATTCGTCTGAGCTGATATGCGACGTCGTGCGCTCATACCGTAGTAGATGATCGGGGGTCTCGCAGTTGTTGTTGGTTATCCAAACTTTGATGGAATTATGGCCAACTGGACGGAGAAAAAGCATGTTGCAACGGACCACATGCATCTCTCCAATCCAATCACACCAACCGGATTTTGATACAAGATTTCCCACCAAATCATACTCAACCTCGATAACATGTGAATAATTGCCAAAAGTTATGGTCACATTACCAGGCATGTAGTGTCTTCCTTTTAGAAAACGCCAATGTTTGGGTATGACCAATTGGTTTAAGGAACGATCATCTAGGATGATGTCCAATTGTTCTTTAATAGGGAACGTTAACATTGACATAGAGGCCCAGTTCATAGTGACTGTTATGGGTGGACAGAGACTGCAAAATATTAGTATTAACAAAGTGTAAGTACATATAACGATGTTATATATTTTTAGAAAAAGTTGTATAACATCAGTTAACCTTTTATTGCTTGTCATAACCAACTTTATTGTGGTAAACATGATAGCTTGAAAAGAAGTCTACATATGTACTTAGAGAACAAACGAGGAAATGCTACCGAAATTTTCTCAAAAACCCAATACACATTATACACTTACATCCTAAGTGAGATTAGGTGTTCAAGAACAGTCCCAAACCGGGGACTATCCAAGATTTACTCCTAATGAGTAAATCTTGGACGGGTTTCTAGGTGCTTACTAAAATAGAACCATTATATGGAACTAATCCTACATTATACACATACTTTTCCTGAGTAAGATAATGTGCACTTCATGGAATTATTAAGATCTGAATATATATAAGTTGTTTCTACCTACTTTGATGGGATTTTATAACATTCGAGTCTTCCATTTAAGGCATTAGATGCATATATTGCAGTCCATTGTGTTGAGATAAGAATCCCATGTGATACACACGATTGAGAATCTTTCACGATACTAGGAAAATACACAACTAGATATTCATTTAGGTGTTAGACATTCATTTAGGTGTTCCGGATAACTCACAGGTATGCACAACTATAAAACAATAGACTTGTCACACATAAAACACCCTATACAACTATAAAACAAAAAAGTATTAAGATATGCATGATACATTAACTATTTTGCATCACATTACTGCAGACTTATCATTGATACCTTACTAACTTATTTCCACATTTACATATCATCACTTGATCAAAATTACATGTATTGTATAGACAATAGAGGATTCAACTCAGTAGAAGCACAAAATCAGTACCTAAACCCTAAACACAAATAAGTAAATAACTTTAAAATAAAAAATAAAAAAACGCCCAGCAGTTGCTTGGGCGTGCCTTGGCACCGCCCAAGCAGCCGCCGGAGCAGAGGAAGAAGGAAGAAGACAGGGCGGGCGGGCATACCTTAAGGGAAGAGGAGAGCAACGGCCGGAGCACAGCAACCACCGGGGGAGGCGGCGGCAAAGAGAGGAGAAGCGTCGGCAAGGACACGGAGCAGCGGCGGCGAGGGCACGGAGCAGCGGCGAGGGCACGGAGCAGGAGCACGGACGGCCGCCGGTGAGCACAGAGGGCAGGAGCAGGAGCAGGAGCACGGCCGCCGGTGAGCACGGAGCAGCGGCGAGGGAAGGAGCAGGAGCACGGCAGCGGCGGCGGAGGAGCAACGACCGGCGGGCGCGAGTAAGAAATCGCCGGATCTAACTGAAATCGGGAATGAAACTGGGAAAGGGGGACGAGTCGCTCGCGCTGGTGAGATATTAAGTTGACAATAAGCGTCGGTTATTCAAAATAACCGATAACTAAACCAACATTGTCGGTTCTTTTCCAACAACCGACGCCTCTACTAGATTATAGTCGTCAGTTTTTAACTAAAAGACAACCGACAACTATTCCTGTCCCGTGAATAATCTTTGGTCGTCGGTTATTCATTTATGAACCGACGCCATATGTGAAATTTTGGAGGTAATTTTTTCGCTGGAATTTTGGTTTTGGCGGTTGATTTTAGGTGTCGGTTTTTTATTAATTAACCGACACTTAATGAAAGCGGTACCCGTGTCTGGTCGACCTTCACAGATTGTATGTCGGTTTATGTTATAAACCGACACTGTAGAGTTTAGGTGTCCGTTTATGTATACAACCGACACCTTGAAAAGTGACTTTATAAGCCATTTCTGTAGTAGTGATGTAGCAACATTCTCTAACCCTAAGTGGGTCACCTTTCCCTAAATACCGTCTACCATTTGAGTGTTTCTTTAGTAAAATATCCCTTAATGGGAGAGAAAACTCCAATGTTGGCCTCCAACCACAATATCTAGCATTGAGTGGGCCACCTTGTCCCTGGGAACCATTCTAGATTCTCTCTACAACAAAAAAGCGTGATTGGAATGCTTCATCATGATTCTACTGGGCATATCTCATACAAGATTGGAAAGACCCTTTAATATCACTCAAGATAGGGGCACATATTTGTCTTCATATCATTGGATCTAACAAAATGAGCTAACACATGAGCAATCCCTTTCCGTACAGAGGGTGAACTTCCACATTTCAACATGGTCTTTTCCTCCTCCCGCAAGGGGTTGTATACCTTTTTCTATCCTGGTTTTTGACACCTTCTTCCACACAAGAGGAAGCTTCTATTGAATCCTACCTAGAGTTTTTGGGATACATAAAACACGAATGCCTTTCCAAATCCTTGTTGCATAAGAGGAAGATTCTGCATTGGTCTCCTTAACCTAACAATCAATCATTCTACCTACAACACAAAGGAGGACATCACACAAGTCTAAAGAAGAAGGTTTTTATTGACAAATTCCAAAAGAGATAGTTGATATGACATAATATGGGATTTGCTTGATAGCATCTAATAATGGAATATTCACCTTCACTTGCGTGAATATTTTGATAATGTCAACATTGTGTTTTTTCCTCCTTTTTACTTCTGGAGGCTCATCCAATTATTTGAGGAGTGGTGGCTCACTTTCTTTTGCAACATGTTCTTCTTTTAGCTTGACATGAGCTGCAACACTAGGGGTGGTAGAACATACAAAAGAAGTAAAAGGTGGAACACATGGTATCACATGCTCATCATGAGGTGTCATGGTACCATCTTCAGCAACCTCAATCACAATATCACCACTTGGCTTACTTTGCCTTGTTTCATCAACATTTCTTTTGACTTGTGGGCTGCTCAAGATCTTCCACTCTTTTAAACCTTGGTCATGGTGGAGAGGGGCATCAAATCATGGATGTGGTGGATATGGAGGTGGCACTTGGTATTGTAAATACTGTGAAGGAGAAGATTGAGGGTGGTTAGTGAAATGGTGGGATGGTTGTGGTGTTGGAGGTGGTGGAGGCGTATAAGTCTTAAAGGATGGACTTGAAAGATATATGGGCGGTACTTGCATTTGGAGGTGGACTATAGAAAACTTTCTAAGCACCCATTGGTCCACAATATTCATTGGAATTCATTATGGATTGGGAGGATGGCTTTGCTTTCTCTTGAAGAGAAAGTAACAAAGAGATATTCTATACTTTTTTCTCTAGCTTTGTCACATTCTTTTGCATATCAGCAAATCTTTTCAACCTATAGAGAACTTCATCCTCAAATCTTGAGCTATATCTTGGACTTTGTTGTTCTGGGTAGCTATAAGAATGAGGTGTATTTACTTCTTCACCAAAGGACTCAACAAAATTAACTAAGTGACATGGAACACTTCCCACTTGATTCTTCATAAAGCTCATCATTTCCCCAAAAATTTACATTACTTGTGGGCTTGAATCACTAGAAGTTGAAGGTGTCATATCAAAGGGTCGGTCACCATCATTATTCATGCAAGAAGCACAGATCTTTTAATTTTCCACTAATTGATCAAGAAAGGACAATGTCTCCTCAAGTGGCTTAGCCATAAAAGCTCCTATACCAGAAGAATCCATTGTATCTTGACTCACATGAGATAGACCGGAGTAAAAGGATTGAACAAGCTACAATAAAGGAATTTTGTGGTGGGTACACTCTCTCAACATCTTTTGAAACCTTTACCAAGAATCATGAAACCTCTCATTACCCACTTGATTGAAAATCAGTATGGCACGCAACATTTGTATCAACCTTGCAATAGAGTAGAATTTCCATAAGAACACATTCTTCATCTCTTCCCAACTCATAGTGTCTCTTCTCAAATCATACCAATATTTGCATTTGTCCTTGAAGGAAAATGAGGACAAGGTCAACCTGATTGTGTCATCACTGGATGTTGGCAACTTGAATGTAGATCATACTTGAAGAAAAGAGTGTAGGATTTCTCACTCTCCCATTCGTAGAAGGTTGGTAGGTTCCCAAGAAGACCTGGAGGAATAAGTAATTGCTCCCTTGGCATTTGATTAACTCTATTAGCAAGGCATGAAGTACTCAAGAAGTGGCTTGTAGGGTGCATTTTGGCCTACCATATTGTCTTTCATGGGTTTCTTGTCACATGCACAAGGCACGACCAAACAAAAGAAAACAAGTTAGCAAACTAATATGCACAAGGAATGTAATAAATAAAGAATAAATAATAGTAATGAAGACACTAATAGGAAAAGATCAAAGAAAAACTAACTATCTAGGCCAAGAACCTTTCTCCTCGGTAATGGTGCTAGCCATCTTGGTGCATCTTTCCTAGCCCCAATGTTAACAAAAAAAGAATCACATATAAGCATTTTCCTAGATTCCTAGGTAGTCTCTAGAACAAACCACAAAGCAATTCAAGGGAAATGAGATATAAATAGAACATAATCATAAGAAAATTATGATTTTAACATGTAATTTCCCCCCAACATGATATCAAAGTAACATTTTTACCCCCAAACAGCCAATCCAAGGGATCTAGCTACTCATGGAAATGGAAAATACAAAAAGAGAGAAGAACGAGGTAGAAGTAGACATGGAGCTCAGTGTAGATCAAGAAATCCTCTTCTCTAGAAGCTACAAGGACGTCTTCCTCCCTCCTCGAAGGTGGAATGGCATGGAATGATTGTGGGAAGTGGTCAAAACCCTAGCAATGTAGGATTTCGGTGGTGGAAATGGTGAAATGGAGTGGAAATGAGGTGGGGATATGATGGAATGGATAAGGGGATAAAATGGAGAGATAAGAGGTGGTAGAAGGTATCTAAGGGAGGTTAACCTCATGCTTTAACTACCACCCAAGTATGTATAGGTGGTGGGGAAGCACTAGGTCAAGTGGGGGCATAATGGGTAAAGTAGTGGAAAAACATTGCTAGGGTTGTTGGACAACACCACCATTTTAGTCACCACAATAGTGGTGGAGTGGGGTGAACATGGTTGTGGTGAAGCGGCACATTCAAGGTGAAAATAGCATGAAAATGTCAGATAAATTCATGATTCTTAAGGGTTAGTATCACAGTCGTGGTGCTCACCACGGGCATGATGGACTCTGGTCACCATAGGCCTGGTAGACACCACAATCGTGGTGGTGCTTGGTCACCATGGACCTATGGCCACCACTATCTTGGTGGCTAGTATCTTCAAATTTGCACTTTAACTATTAGTTGGAACATTTGTGACACGACCGGGGCCATGTAGCATGGTTGTGTTGGAGCTTCTTCCTTGCACTTTGACCTTCAACTTGATCATATTTTATGCTCCTTGCTTTGGGTTGATTCTTGAGCACTTGGGGTAGGTTAGGGGAAGCCCTTGGAATCTCTTTAGGCCCCTTCAAAAGTGAAGAAATCTTAGATTCTCCTACTTCTCCCCCTTCCATCCAAACCATGGTCAAAGTACATGAATATCATGCAAACAACATCTATTAGTGCCTTTTATAGAAAATTGCATATTGGTGAAAGTAATGTGCATTCTATCATGTTTAGATGTGAATAAAATACAAAAGCACTAGTACAGGAATGGTCTATAGCATCGGTTTTTTAAGCCTGCAGCGTCACTTTTTAACCGACGCCTAAGTGGTCGTCGCTATAGAATTTGCTCTTTAGCGTCTGTTTATTTAACCAAATAAAACCAACCTTACATAGTAAACACCGACGCAACAGGTTGTGAAAATTCTGACCTAGGCGAGAAAAAAGGAGCCTGTAAGGTCGGTTATTCGAAAAAAAAACGACCATGTAAACGGTCTCGGTCAAGAAAATTGTCGACAGAAAGTTTTTTGGTCGATAATTTTCTCGACCGAGAGAGTTTACAGGGTCGGCTTTTTTGAAATAACTGACCCTAAAGATTGAATAAACATTTCAGTGTCACACTCGGTCGAGAAAATTGTCGACCGAAAATAATTCGGTCGACAAACTTGTCGACTGAAAGGTACACTGAAAATGTTTATTCAATCTTTAAGGTCGGTTTTTGTAAATAACCGACCTTATAGAGGACATTTAGAGTCGGTTTTGTACAAAAACCGACGCTAAATATTGAATAAACATTTCAGTGTAACACTCAGTCGAGAAAATTATCGATCGAAAATATTTCGGTCGACAAACTTGTCGACCGAGGGGTACACTGAAAATGTTTATTCAATCTTTAAGGCCAGTTTTTGTAAATAACCGACCTTATAGAGGACATTTAGAGTTGGTTTTGTACAAAAACCGATGCTAGAAGTTATATTTCGGTCAAAAATTTGCACGACCGAAGAGGGTACACTGAATTCAATCTTTAGGGTCGGTTCTTTAAAAAACCGACACTAGAAGTTACAATTTTTTTTTAAAATTTCTGCAGAAATTGAAATAGAACAGAAGAACAAGAAGATTCATATATTTTGGGAGAGGGGAGCATTGATGCTCAACCATCACCATTCAAAACCACACATTCATAAAAAAAATGATTCATAATCACATCATAATTTACAAAATGATAGAGTGCAAGTCTGAGATGAGAGATACAAAAGTAAATATGAAAGAGTACTCAAACCACATACATAAATGGAGCCGACATATTTAATCCAATTCTATATCAACTTCATTTATAAAAGTCTCTGACCACTCTTCTCGGAATTCATCCAAGTCCACATGTATGTAAGGCTGGGTTGTAAAGATCTGTAACAGAAATTGCACATGCTAATATTTTATAAAATGACTACAATCACTTGTAAATTTATGATGTTATTCTTTATTACCTGACTTATAGTCTGAATGTCATGTGATTCTTGTTTGACAATAGCTTTCATATATTTCATTACATAGTAGCCACAAGACCAATCATTATTTTGCATAGGACACTACAAATAACAAATTATACTTAATGTTAGTAAACTACTATAAACATCAATTGAAATAAGAGTTGACATATTACAGTTGAAAATTAATACATATAAGAGTAAGCAGTTATCAAAGTAGATACCTTGACATTTTTCAAAGTCAATGTCTTTAATTTTGTGAGTATTTGTCCTCCAGCTTCACAAAAAGCCTTTATAACCCTATCAAATTAAACGATAGTTGGTAAAATAGAAATTCTAAATAGAAATATCATGTTGAAGCATTGATTAAATTTATGCTTACTCCATAGCTGGCAATTTCAGTTTGTGACTCCTTGTTGTTTTACCCATTGGGTCAAGATAATAAAGAGTCATCAATTTTGGGGCAATCACCACTAATTCCCAATGTCTAGCTCTGAGTAAGAATAAAACAAACATTAAAATAAATAATTTTATTCATTATTAAAATTATATTGAATAATAATACTTACTGGACGTTAAAAGGAATTAGGATAATTTCCTTCCCCTCACTAGCAAAATATTTGAATGCATCAGAGAAGTACTCATTCACATCCTCAATATGTGTCTCCACCTGACTACTGACTGAAGGAACTAAGAATCCAACATTCTTTATATCAAAGTCTGTGGCCTCGATATATAAATGGCTCTTAAACATTTGTAATTATTTTCATATGTAGAAATAAGCTAAAAATGTGTATTGAAATTTTCGATATATATTGATAGATCCTTACCTTATCCATACTTCTATTATTGAAGTGTTCAGCCAATCATACCGGTACAACTCTATAATATCATCAAGAAAAATAAAATTCTGAAAGTCCCTCCCAGCTGCATCTTGTGTTAAATTGACCAACATATGTGATCCCGATCTTTGGTTGGCTAAGTATCGATACAAACATTTAGATTTGCTTCCCAATTCATTGAATGTAGTTTCGGGAATGAAAGATGGCTTGGGCATAGGAGGACGACTAGTAGAAGTTTTACTTTTTGGTTTACAAACCTGTTAATTAAATTACATACTTATATTACATGAGTTCATATATGCAGTCAAATATGAAAAATATGGTAGAAATAAGGTATACCTTGTCATTGATAACCAAGTGTCTAGCCCAACCCACCATAGCACCCTCAACTTCTTCAACTGTACTATATTCAGGATTAGGTATGGGTAGTGGTTTGTCCCCCATTCCGTCATACACAAGATGGATGGACACACGGAAAATGTCATCAGTAATTTGTTGGAAATGCAATGTACCACCAAGGTTGTACACCTTGCCCGCTGCCACAACATTATATTCTGGAACCTCCACTGCAAGTTTACAGTTCATACCAACCTAGATTGAAATAATATAAGTTATATAAGAAACAGTAGAACAGATACATGTTACAACTATATATATTATCATATATTTATCATACTAATAACACAACATATAGAACAAAAACTTACTGCAGATTGTTGTGGTGGGTCATCGGGAGTGCTCCCATGACCTTCTACAACTGGAGAATGGGCTTGTACCTCATCACTTGAGAAACACATAGTATGAATAGGTTGAGAAGGTTGAGTAGGCTGAAATGAAGACATTATATCTTTTACTTTCTGTGCTACTAATGCTTCAACATCCTCTTGTGTAAGGCCTCCTGCACGACCTCTTTTAGATTGCGAAGGGCCAAAATAAGACTTGAATCCTATGCCAACTCCTAATCCCCTAACACGGCCAGGATGTTCCTTCATACCAAGAGCAACTACTAGTTCATCCATGTATCCAGTTGGGATGAACTTTCCTTCCTTCCTTTGCTCATGGAGATCAATCTATTCATAGTTAATAAAAATATTAAATCACAATATCAATTAGATATAAATAAATCTAAGTTTGTGGGAGTTACTCTTTACTTAGTTGGGATAAACCTACCATCTTTTGTGCCACCTCCTTAGTTAAGGGAACAAGTTGAAGCCTTAAATGAGGGATGCATCACACCCTTAGGGGTCCCTCTTAGTATCATTCTTTCATTGATTGGGCACCTTGTGAAGTTCCCAGTCATAAAGGAGAGATGTAATCCTTTACCAAATAACTACAATCCCAACGTTCACTATAATTATCACCACATCCTAGGGAACAAAATAGATGCATGTATATCCCACAAGAACAACACTCAACACCTGAACAATATTGGTTTCTTCTAAGTGGATTCCAAACAGGTGTAGTTGCTCCAAAGCTTGTCACTGACAAGCCAAGTGTAGACACATAATTGATTGAATCCAGGCTTCAGCTAGAGAACATCATGAATACACTATTGGAGGTGATCCTCAATAAGAAACTCAGTAGTCACGACCCTCAACATCTACAAGCATCGTGAAGGATCTATCAAAATGTTTTTAGCTTGACAAAAAAGTCAAAAGTGAAACAAAATCATTTTTTAAAAAGAAATAAAAAATCTCAAAGAATCAAAATGAAGACAAAAAATATATCACCATTTTTTTAAAATGGAAAAAAGGATCAAATTTAATAATTGAAAATAAAAAATTCTACTTAATCTAGTTAAGTACCTAGACACGTCCCCCTGTGCACCCTGAAGTGGAAGGGTCAAAGTTGAACCATAGGGCCTAGGATAGAAGGAGAATGACCATAATGTTGAGACCAAATGGTTCAAAAACCTAATTCTACCCATAAAAAGCACTCAGTCAATGACATCATCTAATGCTAAAAAGTCAAAATGACAACATATCTCAAAATCAACAAGTGTCCGCTTCTTGGTCTTCTTAAACTGGATAACCCAATGATGATTTGGAATAGACCCATTAAGTCCAAACATCCTGAAATAAAGTAATGGTCACTCCCTACATGATCTTTAATGTTTAAACATGAGACTAACCCTACCCATGGGGCACGACAAAGACATGTGGACTGCATGATAAAGATATTTTGATCCCTTGCAGCATTGTTCATGTTTCATCATTTTCTAAGATGATCTAGAATGGGGAACAAACATGCAGAACCTTAAGTAGGAAACTCTCATTAACCCACAATTCAAGCTCCCATCCTAAGGCTTCAAGCATCAATGTCCACAACATCAAAATGAAAAAATGAATATACATCAATTGTGAATCCCAAAGGGCACCCAAACTTTGCCATATGCTTATCGTGTATTGCTTATGAGAATAAATGTTGAGGATAGAGCCCATGGGGTGTCTCTAAAACTTAGCACCTAAACCCAACTGGGTGAGCAATTGACTCTTGAATACTCACTACATGACATATAGTAAGCTCAAAAACCATGATCCAGGACTAGTGGAATACGAAAACTCTCTTTTGGGAGTCAAAATCTCCCATCCTAAGGTTTTCAGCAACACAAATTAGGGAATTAAATGCAAAACAACAACAAAAATGAATAATTGAGTCTAAAGAACACCTGCCAATGTGGATATATGCTTGTGACAGATTGCATGCACCAAGAAGGTTGAGAATAGATCCCATAGGGGTGTCTTTGTTTTCTTTCACCTTATCCCAACAAGGTAGGGAATTTCCTCTCGAATACTTCCTACATGGCACAACTTGAGTCATAGACACATGAAATCAAGAGCCACTGGAGCATCAAAGCCACTCTAAATGAATCAACTTGTAGTCATATATCTCTCTATGATCGTCATGTGGGAAGAACCAACCAATTCAAAGAAGATTTTGGACAAGCTTAAACATGTTTGGGGTCTCAAATCACGTTGAACTGTAGTACTAGAAAGTGGAATGTAAGGTGAGCATGGTGGTTGTCATCTACCATCAGATAAGCTACAATGATCATTCCTCACATCTCATGATTGGTCTCTTGACTAACATGGGTTACCACCAACTCACTAAAGGACTCTCAGTCTAGAAGATCTCAATATTAACTGATAATTACATATTTATTCAATTAATATGCATGTTTTAGATCTCTCTTTAGGAACAATTCCTTATTATTATTATGTTTTAAAGTTAATTTATCTAATTCATATTTTTCTCACTTTTATTTAGAGTTTTTTCAAGTTTTGGCTGAATTTCGTAGGGAAATTATAAAATCCATCCAAAGCCTAACAACGTCCATGAAATAGCAACTTAATTATCTATCTGCAGCCTCCTAAAACTCCCAATTGAGTGAATTACCCATTCAGTTGGTTGACTTAATCAGCTTCCCAAAAGTCCATTTGATCGATTCACCTTGCCCATTTGATTGAATCACCATTAAAGATTCAAATTTGAATTTAGGGAAGCGCACACTTCAGACAAAATGGTTGGGTCAAATTAGACATTTAAAGACCGATCGACTGACTCACCACCTTGATCAACCAACACACCTTCAAGATATGATCAAATGCCAAAATAAAAGAGTAATCAATGTGGTTTGCCAGTCAATTGACCGATGCCTGGGTCAAGCATTGCAACTACCACCAGCAACCATACTTTCAGGAGTCTGCCCCCTCCATTCCCCGTATAAAAGGATGGGGAGTCTCCAAAGACAAATGCATCACATTTTCTATTCCTAAAGCCTCCTTTGGGCATGTTCTTGTTCTCTTTTCCTATCATGCCTAAGTAGTACCCTACTACAGATTGGGGACTAGCCCCTAGACTGATCTTATTTTATTTAGTTGACTCCAATGTTTAGTATAAGAATGTTTCACATTCTTTTTGCTTTAATTGTTGGATAGATTCATGTATTCTTGTGGGGTAATGATATCTCGGGTCCACGCGAGAATGAAATTGTAATCTATTAAATTACAATTAGCATCTTCTTACCCATCTGATCTTGCACTTGATTTTTGGTAAAATGATTATAGAGGGAATGTTGATGTCTCATATTCTCATCAAAATGTAACCATGATCTCTTATCAATATCCATAGATGGAGTTTATGATCCTTCTATTGGGTTTACTAGTTTATAATTGATGTCGATGAGATCATTTGATGCATGACTTTGAAATTCGGAATAGAAATTACAAGTTCCTCAGTGAGATATCATACATGGACTTTTTGGACGATTAGATGATGATCCAAAAACCCTGAGATCAATGAGTTTGTGAGAAGTTCTACTCTTGTTAGTTAGGTGCTCCAAAAGGATAGAAATACACATGATCTTGTTTGATTACCAAAAAATAGAAGTTGATTAGAATAGTAAAATCATTGTTTTTAGAGGTCATTCCATGTACCACAATACTTTTATCATTTGATTAATTAGTTTTATTTTTGTAGTTTTCAATTTTATATTAGTTTTAATCAAACACATTCTCATTCATAATATATGTTATGTTATTTGTAATTGGTTAGAATCAATGCTTAAAAACTATTCTCTCTTAGGATCAGTACCTTATATACTCATTCAATTCATTTATTCACAAATATTTTGATAACATAGAGGTTAATTTGTAGGACCCCCTAGTGATTTGGTGGGTTACAACACACATCAAATTTGGCACCATTGTCGGGGAGGATAGATTTATTTAAACCAATTTGCCTTTTTTTCTTTTCTCCAATTGAGCTTCATTCTGATAGTGGTTCTCCTCTTTGTACTGTGTTTCCGTTCCAGTAGTATTCTTTCTAGTTTGCTTTTTAATTTTAGTATGTTTTGTAATAGCAGTTTTATTTATAAATATTTTCTTATCTTTGTAATTTTTCTTTAGTTTACTTTCATAATTTTTATTCATGTTTCATAATTTCTTTTATCTTAGAATTCCTTTCTTAGATTTTTGTAACTTATTTTCCTACTGAGACCCATTTTGGTAGTGCTATTCTTCCTTCCATCGAGTTTCTATTCTGGTAGTACTATTTTTTCTATTTTGTTTTGTAATTCTAGTTTAGTTTTGTAATTTTTAGTCTTATTTCATGATTTTCTAGTTTATTTTAGTTTTATTCTTTTCATAATTTTTAGTTTTGTTAAATCCTTAACTTGTTTCATAATTTTAGTTTTTTTTCATAAATTTTTAGTTTTTTTATTTCTTCTACTATAGATCTTTTCCTTTCTTTCTATGTAGATTCCTTTGTTGTTAATACATATTGTTATTCGATTAATTCAGTTAACCAAATAAAAAATAAGTTTAAGCATCCAATTATGTGTTTAACCATGAAACTAGAATAAATTAAGCAAATTAATTGCATCAACCAAATTGCCTAAAATAAATTAATCATTCGATTTTGACCATTCCATGAAATGATTATTAACTATATTCTACTCACCCCTAATGGTGGACATGATGAAAATTATAGTCCACAATTTTCTGAAGGACATCATAAGGAACAGTGCGACACATTAGTAATGTGAAGGATGATATGACCAAGAATGCTATGAGGGTTATGGTGAGGATGACCAACAAAATTCAGAGATGTATGAATCTTATTGTGAAAGCAAATATACAACTCAACAAAAAAATTAAATTAACGCCCTAGAGAGGATAGTAGTAGATAAATAGGAAATATTAGAAAACAGACAAGCCTTGTCAGTTACTTTACTAGAGGGCCAATCAAAGAGCTTCTCAAGGAAGTTAGAGAATCCTATGATGATATTTCTTGGAAATGATGATGACGATACCATGTTTATGTCATTTATGTCAAACCCAAACAAAATAGCACAGCCCAAGGAATCACAAGCTTCATACGATGAGTACATTGGTATTCCAAGTATTAAGGTAGATTCTTTATAAATAGAATTTGAAAAGTCACAGAAAGATTATCGTCCTTGTCTAACTATAAATCCTAAAGCTCCAACAACCCCTCCTATCATAAACACAGATCCATATCTTATCAATGACCAATCTTCTTAGGTTGAACCCTTTCTGGATAATGAATTGTCACCCTTCAATGATAAATCAATAGATGTTGCTAGAGAAATGGTTACTCATCAAGAGCCTTGCACTCCACCATGACTAATTTCTTTTTCAGATATAGATGTCCTACATGGGAAGTGACCACCACTAGAAGGAACTCACATTCCCCCACTCTTCAATGGTTATAAAGATATTCCTCCAGAACCCACATGCTACTTAGGTGCATCTTGCATGGAGGAACTTGCAAAAAATACTGTATCAACAATGGAACTTAGTGATCCCATTGCCAAAAATGTTGATAGCATGATTTTTCAGGAGAGAAAAAAAATTATGATGTTGATTTAACTGTCATCATTCCTTTCATATCAGCACCACTTCTCCCTATGTGAAAATCAAGGTGATGTGAAGAAACTTGAGCCAGATCTTCCTCCTAGTCTTGCACAGTCGATAGGACATGTGTGACCAGACTGGCTTCAACTCACCTTGAGCCACTCCTTCCTGATTCACATACAATTATAACATTTCGTCCACTAATGAAGGAAGATCTGAGGATCTTACTTGAAGGACTATGGGGTAAAAACCAACATCATTTTACTCAACCAGAAAGCCCCTTTGAGACTCCATTACCACCCAATCAATGGGTGCACTATGAAGCTCCTCTTTGAGCAGTTCCATCCCTTGTCAACTTCCATTCAGTTGGACATTTTTCGAGTTACCTGGGCTTCAGGGTGAGCCCATCAAAAGTCTTCCCTCCATTCTAAACTTAACTTTTTCACGGGATGAGAAAAGTTTTAAGTTCAGGGTGAAGGTGGGTGGTATGTACCCATTTGACCCACTTTATCTTGAATTCCTTTCAATTTTTAATATGTTATGCATTTTAGCTTTAAATTATTCAAAAAATCCTTTAGTTTTGGCCCTTATCTAGTAAATCATTTATGCATGTAGTTCGATAAACCCCCTTGAATAAGTGAATCTTCTTGTAACATGTGTCATAAATTTTTCATTTAAAAAATCATCTTATCGTCTATAACCTTAAATAGAACTATTTCCTTGGAAATGTTGGTTGGCCGCTAAGCATAGAGAGGAATCAAATATGTGTGTCCCTACTTAAAAACTATAAATAACTTGTAAAATTTCTTGATTTTACTTCATAAGTTACAAATATAATTGAACTATTACCAAACTCCAAGTTCAGGGTGGCACCTCCCTCCCACTCTATCATTTCTTCTATACCCTTGAAAAAAATAATAGGGGTGTACCATCAAGAAAATATGCCAAATCACACACAAAAAATGGAATCAATGTAATCAAAAAACAAAGAAATAAAAAGGTCACAGGTCGAATAGAGGAGACAATACCTCCTTACATGCCTCCCTTCACTCCACTTTTATACCTAGGGGAATAAACATAACCCCAAAACCATCAAATACAAAACCTTGTTCTTATGCAAGAACTAGTGGGAAAATGTGGGAGTACCAAAAGGAAGAATAAGTATGACATTTGTCTCTTTGAGGGTCTTGAAATGGAAGAAAGTCTTGAGCAGTTCCAAGTATGATATTAGAATATTGTATTATCTGATTCCAGGAAGTCAGGGTCACCTGGCCATATAAGATGGTAACGACTCAAATAGTGTTAGATGAGTGATAAAGGACTGGATGGGAGTATTATTTGGTATTGTTTATAATTTAATGTTGCTAGAGGATGAGAAAAGTTTAAGTTTAGCGTATTTTGATAAGTTCATATTTATCCAATTCATTTGCATGTTTTAGACTCTCTTTAGGAGACATTCTTTATTATTATTTAGTTTTAAAGTTCATTTATCCAGTTTATGAGTTTTTCTAGTTTTGACTATCATTTGTAGGGAAATGATAAAATCCATCCAAAGCCAAATAAGTCCCATGAAACAATATCTTGATTATCTATTTAGAACCTCCCATAACTCCTGCTTGAACAGATGACGCATCCAATCAGTCAACTCACATGCACCAGAAATTGGCTTCCCAGAACTCTAGTCAATTGACTCACCTTTCTTATTTGATCGATTCTCCAATAAATAGTTAATTTGAATATAGGAAAGCTCATCACGTTGGATGAAACGGTTAGGTCAAAGCAAACATTTAAAGACCGGTTAACTGACTAGCTTTTAAGACTTGGTCAAATTTTGAAACAAGAAAGTCATCATTGAGGTTTAAGCTTGATTAACATGACTTTGGGCCAAGCAAGCGATCAAACCCTGTTAATCTACTCACCAACCCAGTTGATGGACCCATGCCTCAAATTCAACCTAGCCAACCGCTTGCAACATGCATTTCGAGGGTTTCAATCATACTAAGTTAATTAGTCATTTGTGTCGGCCCTTGCATTTGAAGGCACACAACCCTCCAAACCCATTCGATTAACTATCTCGTCAGTCGATCGACTGGCGCCCTGGGTCACGGCATCCCAGCTGCCACCAATAGCCACATTTTCAAGGTTTTTCCACCCCTACCGTTCCTGCTATCAAAGGTGTGGGACTCCAAAGATAAATGCATCACATTTTCTATCCCTAGAGCCCCCTCTGGTCCTGTTCTTGTTCTCTTTCCCTATCATGTCTTAGTAGTACACTAGTAGGGCATGAGGACTAGCCCCATAACCTGATCTTATTTGTTGTAATTGACTCCAAAATTTAGTAAAAGAATATTTTCCATCTATTTGGCTTTGATTATTGGTTAGATTGATGTACACGTGTGGGGTGATGAGATCTTAGATCTCCATGAGACTAAAACTATAATCCCCTAACCGCAATTATCATCTTACCCATCTGATATCAGATTGTATTTTGATAAAATGATAATATTCTTGTGGGAGAGATGAGGCGTCAGATCCTGATAAAAATGAAATTATCATCTCTTGACGATGTCCACTGATGGAGTTTATGATCCTTCTAACCAATTGACTTGCTTTTTATAGATTATGGCGATGTGATCATCTAATCCAGGAGTTAGAATGTCAAAATGCAAGTCACATGTTCCTCAATGAGGTCTCAAACATGGACTTGTTTAATGGTTGGACAAGGATCTACAAATGACATGATCAATAGGTTTGTGAGAAGTTAGACACTTGTGAGATAGTTTCTTTAAAAGGAAAAAAATCCACATGGTCCTATTTCATTATTAATACTTTGGAGTTGATTCTTTGAGTAAAAACATGATTTTTGGTGGTGATTCCCCAAAAGCCAATACTTCTATCATTTGACTAAATATTTTATTTCTACAATTTTTAGTTCTGTATTAATTTAAATTAAACTCACTCTCAACTGGAATTTACTTTCTATTCTTTGCAATTGGTTTGAATCAACTCTTAAAAATTTCCCTCTTGAAATATATACCTTCTATAATCATTTAATTTGTTTGTTCGCAAATGTTTTGACAATTGTATAGGTTAACTTTAGGACTTCCTGTAGGGAAATATCGGCACATGTATGGCACTCTAAAGAAAAAAATTATTGTCGTATTCCCAAGAATAACAAGATCAATTCAACTGTTATGTAATGGGAATACTGCTTTAAAGAGTTCATACCTGGTCCTGGAGCAATCCCAACGACTACAACTCATTTTAGTAATCATACACTCCTAGTTGCATTGGGACTCATCTGCAGAAACTACTAGTAGCACTTGGACATTGTCTGTGCAGCTCCTAGTCTTCATCACACACAACAAACTTGAATGGAGTATGCATTAGCTCCTGGTCTCACCACAGACTACAGACAGACGTTGTCCTTCTAGAGGAAGACAACAACATTCTTGTCTATAGAGAAGTCTACACAGACCACCTAGAACTCATGTTGTTCTAGTAGAACAGACAAGAAGGAATTCTCCCTTTTGTTGTTGTACTAGTCATCAACTTTCACTCCCACAATTTTTTCTCCCTTGTTATGCCTCCCTTTAGTGGGTAGGACTTGCGTCGGCTCTCGATTAGTTACCATAACCAGAGAGGACAAGAATTGTAAGAGGCAATTGAGTAGTATTCGGGGAAGCCCCCGTACCCCTCTATTTATAGGAGGGGTTAGGGTATGGGTTCCCAGTCTATGTGGCAGTGGAAAGGACCACAAGATCATGAATTTCACAACCAGAAAGCACATAACTAGTCGGTTGGCAACAAAAATAGTCAATTCACATGCGAGCCAATCTATTTGCATTCCTAACTAGTCATTTCACCATGTTTCCCAGTTGCATATGAATTAGCAAATTTGGATCTAGCTAATGGACAACATGACGTCAACACTAATCCTTGATGCAATCTAAAATCTCCATGAAGTGGGTGACTCACCCACGCAAACCAAGCATCTCACTCACCCAACCGAGTCAGTTGGTGAGCCGAGCCAGTCAGTTGAAGATGTGAACCTGTCGGTTCATTCCTCAATTCAGGTAGAACTTTGCAAATTCAATTTCCATTCAACCTGACACTCCAACTTGTCATCTCAACACTTGAAATAGTTGGTTTTGAGTTTAGCCAGTTGATTTGTTTCTTGAATTGAATACCCAACCACTTTGCAATCAATTCGATCATTATTCATTATTAAACTCCTCTTGTAGATGAGTTCCTATGTGTATGGCCCTATGGGTCCCATGTCACGTTGGCAGTGAATGTCCATAACTAGTTTATGATTTCACAAGCAAATAGTGGTGCCTAGTCACACATCAGTGCTACTGAATTTATGTAATGTTGGAGAACAACTTCAACCTACATTTTATGTAATGTGCTACAATGATTTTCTAATTCCTTTGTCTCTGATATCTAGAATGATCTCAAGGCATGGAATCACCTTCCTCTCAATGTTCAATCCATGTTCCTTGAACTTAGAGAAGACAGTCTGAGAAATAGGTGACCTCAATATCATATATAGATTCACACGTGCATGCACATGCTTTTCTCAGTCTCTCTTATAAAGTGGTCAGGATATCAAACTCCAATAGGATGGATGAATCCCATCTACATAACTCACAATCAGTCCCCATGCGTCACATCACCCAATCATCATCTTTATGGCAATCCTTTTTTAGAGTTACGTTTGATGATGTCAAAGTATACCAAACGACATGTTATGAGTGTAATAATTTTAGGTATGATAAGAGTAATCAACACTTTCACAATGAGAGATGAGTACGACCAAAAAGTATGGTTCCATGTGTCATTCTCAAGGTAAGTCAATCCAATTCACTATTCCCTAACCAGGGTGTGTGTTCTTGGTTTGGTATCTCATATCCTAACTAATGAGATTTTGTCATCAACCAACCTACACTCCAGTCTTGTGTGTTACTACTGTGTATATACCTTCCACAGTAACAACCAACTAGGGACAAAATAAGAATGTACAAACTCTGAACATCTATATTATCTCATTGTTCAAGTCACGTTGAAGACATACGTCATTGAGTAATTGTAATTCATTAGACATTCATCATGTTTCCTTATCATCTCATAACCGAGTGAAACATAATGAATTGGAAGCTTTCCTTTAACAAATCCTTTATATAAATGCCATCATAATCATCATGTGACTATCTCTATGGGCATACATATCGACAAACTCCCACTTGAACTTAGAGACAATCACCCATGAATCATATTCGTAGTGATCTTAGCATGTCCATGATGTTTCTGCTATGCAAGTGCGAATCTAGTGGGTTAGCAACACTTTTCTTTTGGTTTGTATATTGCATGTTCCTCATCTATTCTCTATATGATTTCTTGTATGAGACAGAACCGTCATAATATAGTATCTGATATTCCTTGCCTAACCAGTATCTCCATTATTATTACAATATCTCTACTGTGTATCAATAGTTGGAACATCTTTAAGTTCATCCGTATGAACGTATATATTCATATTGTATCCACTTTGGTGTTCACAACACCTAGATACTCGATTTCTATTATAGAATAGAATTAATGGCATGTACTTCAGAATCCTTCCAATTACAACTCTTTTCTTAAACATATTTTAAATCACGATAATTGTCTTGTCATTTAGGAAGCTTGCATCGGTGTAAACCTTACACCCAACTCTTCCTTGTTGCTATAATTTATCAACAAATCCTTTAAAGCTTCTCATGTGCTAATGGATGTCTTCCAAAGACCCTCATTGGAATCTTATGTTATCTTGTCAAATCTAGTACATACAAGACTTATGGGATGAGTACATTATATAGTATAAATGATAGATCCAATTGTTGGTTCCTATGGTATCTCACTCACATCTTTCCATTCTTCACAAGAATTAGAATGTAGGGTTCATGAGAGACTAATCCATATTATCTCTCATTGAATCGTTGATGCTGAATTATTTCAACACTTTGCTATTATATGTTCTCTTTATTAGGTTATGAAACTTTAAAAAACTATCTATATAGATCTTAATCCCTATCACATAGGATGTTTCTCCTAATCTTTCATTGTTGAAGGTGTTTTCCATGCCAGGTCTCAATATTGAGAGTATTGAGATATTATTCCCCATCAACATGTGGAATATTCATATATTCTCCCATAAATCTTTTGTAATCACAAATTTTATCTTTTGTATTGATTTAATTCAAAATCTATGACAATATTGTCAATTCAAAATATCCCATCTTTGAGATGCTTGTTTTAATCTCTCATATTGAACTTTGTAGCTTATAGACTTTATTTGCATTAATGAAGTTATCAAACCTTTAGATTGTGTCACATACACATTCTATCAAATATTCCTTTAACGAATCTATTTTTAATCATCATATGCTAAATCTCATAGTATATACTAGCTGCAATAAAAAGCATGACAATTCGTAATTGAATTTCTTCACGTTCAACAATTTGAACTGACATGAATACCTTTGCAACCAATATGTCCTTTTAGGTTATCCATGTAGGCCTTTCCAATGAATAACCTATTCCACCCTTTGGGTTTTATCCCTTTAGGTGGTACTAGAAAGGACATACCTTGTTAGCATACATGAACTCCATAATGGCCTTAAGCAATTTCTCAGGTTATGGTTCTCAATAGCTTCTTGTTGATCTGTTGGCTCATCATCTTATGACCAACCCATATGAGTTGTTGGATTCACAATCTTTCAGTCTGAGATGTGTTCTAATGGAACTATCTTGTTCTCTATTACATAATGAACTTGAGATTCCACAAAAATTTGTGATTTCCAATTATTCTCATTGTACCTTCTTGTTGATCTTGAACCCTTTGAGTTCTACTTTTACACTCATTAATTCTTTTGGAACTCAGTTATCCTATCAAAAAAATGCTTTTGTTATCAGATTAGGATTAAAATAAGCATTCAACAATCATGGTTAGTTGATAAAAAATTCTAGAAACTACTTTCTTTGTGTAGGTTTCAATCCTTAAGACATATCGGGATATCCCCATATCATATCACATATGATGTCTTTTAAACCATATAAGATGATACGTTGTTTTAGTTTTTATTATATGTATCCATGAGGAGATTAGAAGATTAGATTAAATGATAATCACATCATGACCCATCAAGATGTAGTTCCTTCTTTCTAACTTATCATCATGTTCAGATTGACTTGTGATACACTATCATGATCTATCCAGAAGGTTCTCAAACCATTGATATTAAGTATTTCAACATTTGATCACATCAAAGTTTCTTAAGAATTTAATAAAAGTTATACTTCATTTATAATATCCTCAAACTCTTCAAGAGATTCATGTTTGTATTTCACCATATACAAACCCTATATTAACTGATATCATCAGTGAATGTAATTAAGTACAAACAACTATCTTCAACATTTATTCTATAAGATCTTCATATATTAACATGTATAAGGACTAATACATTGTTTATCCTCCCACTACATTTAGTGAAGGGTATACTATCATATTGCTCATAATTGAGGCTTGCATGTCTCTTATTGGTTCAATAACCAAAAGAGTCTAGGAAATCATCAGTATGAATTATAGAAATGATTTTCTCATATTTGTACTCTAGATGAAGTTGCTAAAGATTGTTTGAGTTATCAATTGCAATCTTGTAGGTATTTAAAAATTCATCTTTAGATCCTTTCAGATAAAGATCACTAGATGTTTGGGCATTCGCATATAAGATCACATCTTTGAAATAGAAACGCTAATAACTCTTTATTCATTATCATCCTTGTCATACCAGATGCATATAGTGATTGTTTCTATTATTGTCTTAATGAAATAGAAGTTCAAGAAAATATATTACCCGCCCAAGGGGCTAAGATAAATTTGAATGTAGCTACATCAACTCTTGCTTTGCATAGTCCATAAAGTCTTTACTTCTTGTCATATCTTGCACATCACATTTGTCAGATATCTATTCGGTATCACATTCTAAGATGAAGAAGTAATCAAATTTATCTTATAATGTTTATAATTGAAGTAGAGGCCTCAACCCCTTCCTTCTTCTTCTTTAATTCCTCTAGAAAGAGAGGGCAATTCCTTTTCCAGTGTCCAAACTGGTGACAATGGTGACAAACACCTCGTTTCTTTACTCCTCCCTATGCCCTGAGATATGAAAATTTAGGCTTTTAGTTATCTTTAGATCTCATCTTAGCTTTGCCCTTTCCTTTATATTTTCCCTTTCTCTTGCTGATCATAATCACATACTTGGTCTTGTCTTTCTTCATTTGTGCCTCAGTTGTTCTCAACATGCCCAATGACTCTGTTAACGGTTTATTAAAGTCATTCATGTTGTAGTTCATGACAAACTGACTATATGACTTTGGAAGAGACTAAAAAATCACATTAGTGACCAACTCTTGACCCAAGGGGAATCCCAATCTAGTAAGGTTCTCCACATACCCAATGAGCTTGAGTGCATGAGGACATGTTGGATCTCCTTTTGCCATGTTACATTTAAACAACAACTTAGATACATCATATCTCTCTTATTTTGTATGATCTTGAAATATTCTCTTAAGATGTGTGACCATCTCAATAACATCCATGTTCTCATGTTTCCTCTGCAACTTGCAGTTCATGGAGCATAGAATCAAACACTTGACATCCACGACTTCTTCAATGTGGTTCTTGCAAGAATCTCTATCAGCCTTAGGTTCATTGGGAAGGGGTTCATCTACATCTGGTGTCTCCAGGACATAGAGTTTGGAGATCTTATGTGAGAATGATTCTCAACATCCTGAACTAGTAATGGAAGTTGTTCCCATTTAATTTGTCCTTCTCAAGGGTCAATCCCAGAGAAAAGTGGTTGTTGTTCATTTCCATCTGATACTACAAAAGAATTTGCAATTTTGTCAAAAACTCATTTGATTGGATTTGATTTGATTTGATTAAAAAATGACGATTTTAGTTAAGTATTTAATTAACTATCACTCTCATTATTTTGATCAATTTAATAAACCTTAGTTATCAATTCTAAAGATTGCAGTGAATAATTTCCTAATGAGCTAAGATCCAAAATGATTCAATTATTACCCGGACAATGCCAGCGTCAATAATTAATCGTTAAGGTAGAAAACATTTGCCAATTTCATCGTATACAATTCTTGGATAGAGAATATGCACAACTCTTTCACATAATTATATGTAAGTTTCTAGTGCTTAATCTCATTAAGACCACACGGTTAAACCTAACCCAAAAACTGACATGACAATAATGCACCCTACTTGGAGGACCCACATCATTACCATCACACTTCTATGAGATAGACAACACACAACTCTGGGGGTGCCCATGCTTAGTCGAACAAGCTTTTCATGTGTGCCGCTAATCAAAAGCATCTTTGAATGAATATGTTTGGTTGAGGGATTATATATATATATATATATATATATATATATATATATATATATATATATATATATATAGAGAGAGAGAGAGAGAGAGAGAGAGAGTCACGCTAAAATACACTCGAGTGTATAGATTGCACAAATACACTCAAGTGTGTTTGCATATAAAATCTATTTTTTTTTTACAAAATGTAAACCATTGATCTTCATTGTCATACTATAACTAAGCTACGTACAAATTTTGAGCTCATTTGAATGAGTGTAAGTCACTCATCTAAGGGCAAAAAAATCGATGCATGAAACTAATTTGAAATGCATAATTTTTGATGTCCAAATGTGCTCAAATTTTGTATATAAGTTATTCACAAGATTTTGAAGAAGGTAAACTGATTATATTTTTGAAAAAAAAATATTGCATCATGAAAAACTACTTTGAGTGTATTCTGCTCCTAATACACTCGAGTGTATTCTAGCCTGACAATATATATATATATATATATATATATTTATTTATTTATTTATTTATTTATTTATTTATTTATTTAGTTATTTATTTATTTATTTATTTATATGCATATATTTGCATATATATGCATATATATATATGCATATATATATACCTATATATGCATATATATACATATATATGCTTATATATGTGTATATATATAAATATATATATATGCTTATATATATATATATATATATATATATATATATATATATATATACATATGCATATATATATATATGTATATGTATGTATGTATATGTATATGTATATGTATATATACATATATATATATATGCATATATATACATACATATAGATTTGCATATATATATATATATATATATATATATATATATATATATATATATATATATATATATATATATATATACATAGATATATGTATATGTATGTGAATATATATAAATATATATATATATATTATATATATACATATATACGTGTATATATATATATATATATATATATATATATATATATATATATATATATATACGTATATATATATATATATATATATATATATTGATAAAGAGCGCTTGTCGCTCTTATATATTGATGTCTTTAAAAGAGATTCGTACAATTTCATCATCAAAGTTCTCGAGAAGACGTCGAGAACCTTCGAGCTGACAGGCGTGTGAAGCCAAGGCATGGGTGACCCCATTACCTTGCCTTCTTACAAAGCTTATATAGAAAGAAAGAAACTGGAAAGAAAGACATATGATATTTTGCACTAGGCGATCCACATATCCCTACCCCCATCCTTCTTTCTTGATCGCATGAATGAGTAGGGCACTGTCCGTCTCCACCAATAGATCCGTAAATCCTCACTCTAAGGCAAATATCATGCCCGAGTAGACCGCCATCCCCTCCGCACTAAGCACCGAGAATGTGTGATCTAACTTGCATTGGTACGTTCCTTGGATGGATCCGTTTGACTCCCTTAGCACAACGCCTACCCCTCCTAACCCGTTACTCAGAACACTAGCATCCGTGTTCATCTTTGTAGAGTTCTGCCCAGGAGGTTTCCAAATCGTGTAGTCATTTGTGATGTTTTCATTGTTCTGGTTGGCTGTGGCCGCTGAGTATACCTTGTTGTCTGCCACCATGGAAAGGAATCCCACTGCCAGGGCAGGTGTGTACAGTGGGTGCTGATCGAAGAGGGCTTTGTTTCTAGTTGTCCACGCCACCCACAATAGTGTGGCGCCTTCGTCTACTCGACGTTGATCATCCTCCCTGATAAGTTCATGTATGAACTCCCTAGCATTGTCGGTTGTCCATGAAGGCCAGGAGAAAGCGCCCGACGTCCAAGCTTGGAGGGAATATTGGCATCTTAGTAATGCATGAGCTGTGTCTTCCTACTGTGAGTGGCATCTCCTACAAGTGTCATTTTCAATGATG
>OY856410.1:1365737003-1365784503 GCA_963693085.1 Alisma plantago-aquatica | reverse complement strand
CCACCACCCAAACTAATTGTAGCGTGACACATGTAAATTTCATATATATGTGTGTATATATATATATAAATAAATAAATATGCATATATTAGTTTGGGATTATATGTGGTTTTTTATCATATATGCACATTAGTCCTTTTAGATATTTACATCACATGCAATAAATAAAAATGATAAGCCAAAAATCTAATAATATCAATTATCCCAAAACATAGTAAGTTGAAGTGGCTCTGTATACCACATTAGGGAAATACTACAACATATATGGCAATGGAAACAAAAAATAATTATTGTCATATTCCTAAGAACAACAAGATCGTGTCAAGTAATATGTAATAGGAAGGATGGTTTAATGAGTTCATACCTGGTCTTGGAGCAAATCCAGTGACTATAAATTGTTGTAGAGTTGTGCACTCTTAGTTTCACTTGGACTCATCTACAACAACTCCTAGTTGAACTTGGACATCGTCTGTGCAGCTACTGGTCTTTACCATGTACAGTAGACTCAAACGACGTCTATAGTAGCTCCTAGTCTCACCACAGATTGTAGGCTGACGTTGTCTTCCTAGCGGCAGACAACAGCCTCTTCTCCTCTAGAGAAGTCCACATAGACTACCTAGAACTCATGTTGTTCTAGTAAAATAGATTGGAAGGAGTTGTCCCTTCTGTTGGTGTACTAATCACCAACTTTCTCTCCCACAATTGTTTCTCCCTTGCTATCCCTCCCTTCACTGGGTAGGACTTTCTCAAGCTCTCAATTGGTTACTACAACTAGAGAGGACAACAATTATCAAAGGCAAGTGAGTTACATTCTGAGAAGCCCCCAATAACGCTCTATTTATAAGAGGGGTTAGGGTCTGGGTTCCCAGTTTGTGTGGGAGTGGAAGGAACCGAAAGATCATGAATTTTCACAACTAGTGGGTGTTGAACCAGTCGATAGGCAACCAAACCGGCCGGTTCACATGCTAGTCGAATGGTTTGACTCTGGACTGGTCACTTAACCATGTTTTCCAATCATAAATAAATTAAAAAATTTAAATCCAATCAATGCACAACATGACGTCAACACTAATCCTTGATCCTATCAGATTTATCCACGAATTGGGTGATTCGCCCACACAAACCAGGCATCTCACTCACCCAATCGGTCAGTTGGTGAGCCAACCCAGTTGGTTCACCATGTAAACCTATCAGTTCATTCCTCAGTTGAGGAAGAACTTCACCAATTAAATTTACAATCAACCTGACAATCCAACTAGTCATCTCCACACATGAACTGGTCATTTGGGAGTCCAGTTAGTTGATTTTTTGATTGAATTGAATACCCAAGCACTATGGCAATCAATTCAATTATTATTCATTATTAAACTCCTCTTCTGGACGAGTTCCAATGTGTGTGACCCTATAGGTCCATGTCATGTTGGCAGAGAGTTCATAACTAGATTATGACATCACAAGTAAAGAGTGGTGCCTAGTTGTACATCAATGCTACCCAAATGAATGGAAAGTTGGAGAAAAACTTCAACCTATAGTCTATGTAAGGTGTTACAGTGATTGTCTAACTCCTTTGTCTTTGATATCTGAAATAAACTTGAGGCATAGAATCGTCATCCTCTCAATGTTCAATCCATGTTCCTTAAACCTAGAGGAGACTCTATGAGATATATGTGACCTCAATATCATATATTGATTCACATGTGCATGCATACGCTTTTCTCATGAGTCTCTCTTATCAAGTGGCAAAGATATCAAACTCCACTAGGAGGGACAAATCCCATCTACATCACTCACAGTCAGTCCCCATATGACACAGTCACCAAATCATTATCTTTATAAAAATCCTTTTTTATAGTTATGTGTGATGATGTCAAAGTATACCAAATGACATGTGATGAGTGTAGTGACTTCAGGTCTAAGAACCACAATCACCACCTTCACTATGAGAGGTTACTATGACCACCAAGTATGGTTCCATGTGTCATTATCAAGGTGGGTCTGTCTGATATAGTGTTCCCTAACAAATATATGTGTGCTTGGTTTGATATATCATATCACGAATAATGAGATTTTTTCATCAACCAATCCACACTCTAGTCTTGTGTGTTACTGCTATCTATCTACCTTCTACAGTAATAATCAACTAGGGACACAATAAGAATGTACAACTAACTAGGAACACAATAAGAATGTACAACCGACTAGGGACACAATAAGAATGTATAAATTGTTAACATATGCATGATCTCATTGTTCGAGTCACATACTTAAGAAATTCATCATTGAGTAATTTTCATTCTTTAGACATTCATAATGTTTCCTCATCATCTCATAACTAAGTGAAACAGAATGAATTGGAAGGTTGCCTTAATCTAATCCTTTATATAATATTCCATCACAATCATCATATGATTGGCAATATGGGTATACATACCAACACTTCCCCCTAGTGATTTGGTGTGTTACGACACACATTATTGACTAGCCACCTAAGAAAGAAAAATGACACTACAAAGGTCATGTCATGACATATTCCATGGTAAACTACAATATAAGAATCCATAAATCATGGTTTGATAAATCAAAAATGAATCAAGAATCAACTTTAAAATAACTTCTTGCGACTAAAATTATCACATTACTGTAGAAAGAAGAGTTCAAAACCTTTGAAACAAAATAAGGGGGCAAAATTCTACCACCCTAATTCAAATCATGATAATCCCTTGTATTGAAAAAGATGAGTGAAGAAGGGAAATATTAGATTATACTGGCCCACTCTGTGTCAGTATCACAAATCATTTCTACACCAAAAAGATCTACTTCAACAATTGTGACAAATCTTCATCAGTCAGAGTATTGTTGGTAGAAGATTGTGAACAACAAAGAGAAGATAAAATTCTCGATATAGAGATACTCTGGCTCAAATCTAGGTCTCATAATTCTAGCATACATCTTCAAAGCTACAGTCTGCCAAGGCACATCATCTCCTAAGATATTGAAAAACTTACTTATATACCAAGGCATATCTGCAACCCATGAATGAGGGTTACCGCTAATGACAACTATGGATCAACTTCAAGCCTCTATCTTCTAAGAAAGACACATTGCTCAGTTATTACAGGCCCACTAGAGATTGTCAAAAATGTAACATTAGTGCCATATCACCAAAGAAAACTTAATGATATGATGAACCTTGACTTTAGACCATCAAAACTTTCACAATGACATCCCCAACTTCTAGAATAGTTGAAACTAAGGAATCAAATGATAATGCAACCTACATCATACTTCATAGATCAAGTAGGACATTGAGTCATATCCATGCGACTGGTGGAAGCACACATGCTTGTGCTTTTGACTCAATTTAAAAGTCCTACACTCTATTAGGCATCATCAGTCATGACCGATTCTGTGGAGGGTAGTTTTCAAATCTTTATTTGTGTCCTAGACTATGACTAAAATTGGACCACCATGGGCTTATTTTCAAAGCACTTTTGGGTCCTGGACTATGACCTATAACTGGACGACCATGGGCTTATTTTCAAACTTCATTTGGGTCCTAGAATATGATCTAAAACTGAACCACCACGGGCTTATTTTCGAACCACTTTTAGGTAATGGATTATGAGCTAAAATCGGACCACCATGGGCTTATTTTCAAATATTTTGGGTTTTGGACTATGAACTTAAACTAATCCAACTTCATTTTCAAATCCTTTTTGGGTCTTGTCTCATGAAATTTAAAATGAACCAAATTGCGCATCAATGCTGAAATCCTTTTTGGTCCTAGGCCAAGACATTAAACTAGACCAAAATCCCTTCTCAAATAGGTTCCTTATCTCCTAATCATAAAGCCCAATGCTTAGGTAGGCATGAACACATGTGCCCTACTATTGGAAGGAACCTCGAATGTCAAAGTTCTATCAATAATACACACTTCATTCCTCAAAGACCTATAATAAGGTAGGCATCTACACACTCTTAGCCATATACCATGTAGGGATTCCCAGATTAATATTTTGATCATCCTAGATGCCTAACTATCATCTCGATCTTGAATATTAGAATATGGTCCATACTACTACAATTCAAATTCTCATGATTAGATCTGATGTGATTCATCCATGCTAAAGCCATATCTTGGAGAATAATCCCTCTTGATCAAAAGCCCTACGCCCAGGTAGGTTTTCAAACCAAAGCCCTATACTTAGATAGGCACCCACATGACATTCTTATTCTAAATAGGTATACATCAATCAACTCTAACAAACTAAAGAGTCCTATCTTGAATAGACATTCTTCATGAACCAAGTCTTATCCTTAATAGGGATCCACATTTAATCCCTATCCTGAGCTAGTGTCACCTTGAAAACAAACATTATATTTAGTAGGCACAACTTATAGAGATATACATTCAGGTAGGAACACCTGATAGAGACATACCTTCAGATAGGCACACCTGACAAAGCCCCACATTTAGGTGGGCACTCCTTGCAAGATCCCTTACAACATATATGTTCCTTAATCAAGGTCCTACATATAGTAGGCAAACCTTTCTCTTATCATGATCAACCATCTTGTAATCAAGAGATGTTGTAGGGGATGGGCAATTGAACAATATAGTCTTGAAGGCATGATAAAATTTGCAAACTTATCTAGTTCCTGACCTAGTCTATCTTGAGCACTTTTGGAAAATTAACAATGCCCTAAGGGGTAGGAAATTGTCTAGTTTAGTCACTAGTCAAAAAGAATACCTTAAACTGGAAATTTTTCTAGTTCTCTCATCCATCTTCAATATCATGTAGAACTCGAGCAGTCGATACTATGCTTTAGAAGGCACTAACAAGTAATATGGAACTCTTCAATTAACATGTTAATGGTTTTTTTATTCCTACATCTGGCATGACCTTTCTAATGATCACATATACTTTCATTAAAACATTCATTGATCCTTTTTGGAAGACTTCAACGAGAACCATCTATGCTTAAATATAATCATACTCTATATAATTTTCCATGAAATTTATCCTATGGGATGCTAAACAATCTAAAGAATACATGATTATCCAACTACATTCGTGAGGGCCACTCAAACCTGAGATATTTCTCTAGTTACCAATATTCTCATTTCATGCACATTTAAATAACTAGAACAAGCAATACAATGCTTTTGAAGGCCCTACCAAGAAACCTGGAACTCTTCAAATAACTATTCAAACTTAACCCACAATAGATTATAACACAAGCATGCCTTCTGATCAAGATACTCTAAAACCATTTGTCCCAAGGAATTTTCTATCCAAGGATAAAAAAGAACTATAATGTAATTTCTATGATTTCAACATAAATATTAGTACAATTTAAGCATGTATAATTTACAAAGAACACAACTTAAAAACAATATATGTAATATATGACTAAGAAGCATGTAATGTACGTGTAGGCACTAAAATTTAAGATAACAACCAAGAGATGTATAAATGAATACAATGCCTCTAGTTGTCAATCTAATCTATTCTCAAAACACATACCTATGACATTTCTTGTAATATGTGGATTGAGAAATAAAATGTTGAATTAATAGCTTTGTTAGTCCTTTTACAAGAATCCAACAATAAGAAAAATGAAATGGTCTCCAATCATGTCTTGATTCCAAGATGGTTATCTTGGCCCTCAATTATGTTTCTTTTGGGTTCTTTCCTAAAAGGGAAATATATAGAATCTGACAAATTTTCTTTCAATATTTAGATACACCTTAACCTTGAACCTAAAGGATTCCTTGTCGATATTAGAGACAATTTTACTTTTCAAGTCTCTTGACTACTATGATATCCATTACCATATTTATCAATTTGTTTAGTATACCACAAATTACCACATACAAATCATTGAAAAATAAGAATTCAAGATATGGTTATCATGCATATGTGAAGAAATAGTAGAAGAAAATTGATTAGTATCATCTCTAGAATGCAAAAGATCAACTTCTAATCAAAGGACTTTAGTCATATATGAGTCTTTCTCAATACTAAGAGTGTCAATATCTATCACACTATTACAATTTATAGTATAAGACTCTAGAGCATTGGCTTTAGTAAGCTAGGAATCATTTCCATTTTCAATAAAAGAAACATACAAGGATTCTTCTCCTTGCAGTTGTAGTTCTAAACCAACATCAAAATAGCATAAAACATCAATATAAAAATAGAGAGAATTTCTAATGTCACCAAGAATTTTCTTTTTAGAATAGTAAGAATTTAGTATTTCTATCAAAGCATTATTGGATAGAGAGTGAAGATTTACATCATTTCAATTTCATTTAACCTTCCCATGAGTTCAAAATGGTTTTCACCATTTCACTTCCACTATAACTTTTGCTTCCACTAGAATTTACACTTGTGTCTATGTAGTCCCTAGTGCTTTTGTGACCTTCTTTTTTCTTGTCAATCATCATACGCTTCTATTCCCTTCTGGTGATGAGAGTGGATTGGGTCTCCAATCTTTGACGCACAATATCTCAACTATAGTATGGGGGCTTCTAGGGACTCTTTGTGGCACTTAGGAATCCCCCATATTAGTCTTGCTTATAGTTGCAGGAGCCCAGTAGTCAATAGACTCGATTAGATTGAACTTCCATCATTTTTGGGGGTCCACTCTATTTATTTTCACTTTTTAACCCACTCTAAAATCAATAATATACTTTGCAATAACATAAATAGTAATTGTAATCATCATATTTGAAGTGGAAACTCAACCAATGACCACTTTTGGAAACTCCAAAATAGCAAAGGCCATTGGCCATATTTCCTAGGGAAAACTCATTTGATGCCACATGTTGTTTTAGGTTTTCTAAAAGTTTCAAAGTGCACCTTGAATTCATCATAATTAAATATTTTACACATTTGATTTTGATTAAAAGTCATGCAATCATAATAAGAGATTATGTAAAAATATCTAAGGATAATCCTATCTATTATTTATTATTTATGTTTGTTCAAGTATGGATTGAATTATCTAAACTATCTCTTACAAGTCAATAATTTCAAGTATGTCTATCATTTTTAAAATAACTTAAGTAGAAGCATTAAACAATAAATCGTGGAATGGTTTAGTAATCATCAAAGCATACAATTGGGGTATACAATCTCTCAACACACTAGTAATGGTAATGATATCTACATTTAGGTTGTGGAAGAGAACCAAGGGTACACATATCCAATTTGGAACCATATTAGGGGAGAAAGGTAAGGAAATCAAGTTTTAGGTTGTGGTTAGGGATCAAAGGTAAGGATATCCAATTTTAGGTCATCTGGGACAAAAGGTAAGTATATCTAGTTTTGGATCCTAGGCTTGGACCAACAAGGTAACGATATATGATTTTAGGTCTTTGATGAATGCATAGATTCTAGTTCTACTTGCATTTTTAGTCTAATTTTGCAATCATCTTCATCCTTTTTTGTTTAGAACTAGCTTATATATATGTCTTATCAATTGTATGATAATTTATAAGGTTTTCATCCAAATTCTTAGTTGTAATGGAAGGCTTGAACTTTATTGCATGTGAGGAGTATAGAAGGCGGTGGTCCCAAAAAACTTTTGATTAAATGGACACAATTTCCAATGATCCTATCTTTCTTTTAGTAACATCATTCGCCCAATAGAAGTAGCCCCTTCAGGTGGATTTTACTTGTCCCAAGAATCTTGTCGGATCAACCTGTATTCTACCTAACATGAATCCATCATTTGTCAACTGACAGGAAACCTACACCCTGACCACTTGTCGACTGATGGAATCTCAATGCCCGGTGATGATTTTCCCTATAGGTTTATTTCCTTATCCCCCAGATGAGTTCTTGATTCCCACACATTGAAGATCGATGGGAATCTTACACCTACCAAATGATAGGAAACCTGTCCAACAAAGACCTATTGAGTGAGAGAATTCTACCCATTGGAATGCTAACATCCACCTCCGATGGGATTCCTGCCCAATATTCACCTAGCTCACTCGCATACACCGATGGTCGATGAGACACAACACACTGTCGACTGATGAGAGTGTAGCCCAATGAGAACCCTACACTCCAACTCGATGGGAATCCAAAAGGTCACATAAACCTTCACCCACTATTTGATCCTTTTTTCTATGGCGACTGAAACTCAAATGTAAGGCAATTGGGAAGTGTTCCAAACCTAGACATGCCTATGAATATAAGACTAATGCCAGCAAGAAAATGGATCCACAACCACACCATCAGGCTATCAATTTTACTATAGAACATCCATTCCATCCACTGTCGACCTCCTCCATTGACCCCCTCCATTGGTCAATTGACCAAGGAGATTCCAGCCTCTGCTAAAGATCTACAGTTCTGACCATGAAGGAAGTAAGAACCAAGGTGTCCAATCTTCCATCGATCCATCATCCTCCTACTCTTCTTCTGTAGAAGTAGATTTTTCCAGTAAGCAAGAGAGATTAGAAACTTTCTACTCATTGTCGACGAACATCCATGAGGTGTCTTGTAGTTCTTTGGATGCCTCATTCTAGAGTTTGAAGAACCGTTCTTGCACACCACATCTGTGATTTCCTCTTCTTATGTGATGGTGACTTCTTCTCTCTTCTTCTCTGTTTTTTTGTATATGCTACCATGAGTGAGTAGTCCCCTCACTAGGGTGAAGGGAGTAGCCCCGCTACCCGATGTTGTTCTTCTTATTGCATTTGTTATTGTATTAATAATTATTCATTTAGAAAGAATCATTTTATGCTTGTCTGATGAACATGTTTACATGTTCATCATGATCTTGGGTGTAGATAATTTCAAACCCTGAATCTAGAATATTGATTAGATTCTTGTTAAGCCCTTCACGAGAATTTCAGACGTGTTTTCCTAGGTAATATATGAATGATCTCTATGTAACACAACAGTGAGCTTAGAGTGATATCTATCTGGATCTTCATTGTAACACCAAAAGGGAGATTTTATCTGGCCTCAACATATAGACAATTCATGCTTAATACAATGCAGTGAGGAAGTGAACGATAGGTAACAGTGGTGAAACTCATTCCACCCTAGTGTTCCCAGTATTTGATAAATCTAGACTTTAATCCAACATTTTGTTATTTGAAATCTTAGATGAAATAAAAAATCAATCATCTTTGTGGTAAATACTAGTTCTTATGAAATTACTTTGATCAGTTCATCCTCCATAATGTTGGTCTCCGGATTTGATTCAAAACTATACTGCAATATTTCACTTGAAGATGGTGAATATTGTATGTTGGTTAAGTAAAAATTTAGGAACTTTCCCGTAGGAGAATTTGTTAGTGTAATAATTTCTACATCAATCTTGAACGGAGACCATGGATTTTAAGATCCACATTTTAAGTCATGGTCATGGACCAAAAGAAGTGTTGATGTATAAAACATCTTTTCTTAGAGAGCAATGTTATGAGAGATTTTAATTTAAGATTGTGCTTCCCTTCTACAGGTTAATATTAATGATGTGGTTGCATTTGAGAATATTCAAGATAGGACTGGAAGGAATTTCTTTATAATGTATGATCATTTGGGACAAGGATTAAATATTTAAATGTATATGTCTATTAAGTGTAATATCTGGTTTTAGTGGATGTTTATTTAGGATAAGGGCTTAGATGTAGATGGACATAGATCTGATCTCAGTAAATGCCTATTTCTGAATTTAATATGAGTATTGGGCTTGAGAGGGAATATCTTAATTTAAGGTCGTGGTCATGATAAGTAATGTATATGATAATGGAAAACAACGTTTGTATAAAACCCACGACTAGCCTGATATATTTCTAAACAATAAAAGATAATCATAAAACTTGAACTTACGTGTCAAGTTAAGTGAAGGTTGTGGGTAGGTTTTGGGTTTAAATTTTTATGTCTAAGTTTTATCCATGCACAATCCCCCCCCCCACCCCACACACACACACTTAACCAACTAGATATAAATCAAGATGACAATAAAATGTTAAACCTGCAACCATCCCGCAGATGTGATTTAGCCCAACTCCTAGACCCATATTTATATTTACAATTGTTGGTATGGAAATGGATCACAATGGTTTGTAGCTTTCAGATTTAAAAGGAATGATGTCTTGATAATCTAATCAACTAAAGTAATTATACAAAATCATTTATGGTTGGGATACATGGATGTATAAATAATAACGTTTCTCACGGTAGTTTGTTTGGGCAAACCGTACAAAATTCAGTAAGCACAAATTACTAAAATTTTTCAAATATTTGCAAAATTAGGTTCGGTCGACAGTGTTAGCCCTTGAAATACGTATGGCTGGCTACAGTTGACCAAATTGTGTTTGAATATGTGAAATTGTCCCGATGTGATCAGAAATAAGTTAGTTACGGTTTGCTTTTGTTAGTCCGGGTCAGCTCAGATACGAGTTTGGAAGTTTTTATATTAAAATTGAGTCTGATTCGGAGTTAACAAATTCAGACATGTGGGATGCAATAAGTGCAAAAGTAAATAGATATTATGAGAATTACTTTGAGTTTAAAAATTATACTTTTATTTATGACTTCAAATCAGCCATATGTTATTATACAAGAAGAAATACTTGAAAAACAATACAGTAACCTTTATGGAGAAATATCTGGTTGCGGCTCTTGATTTTGCACTTTAAGCCAAATTTATTAGATCGGGGATCCTTCGGTTTCATTGAAGACAAGGGGTTTTGAGATAAAAAAACCAAATAGTGAAAATTGATGACTATTGTCTTTCTGCTGGTCAGCCGTTGGTCCGGTCGCACATTCATACCAGCTTCCCCCGCCGGCTGCTGAGCTTATTTATACGAGGAAAATTGGGGTTGGAGTAGAATCGTGGATCTTGTCTCATGTCGTGTGCTTTCTCTCGCCTGCTTCCCTATCGAAGAGAGTAGAGGCCCCAATAACCCCGACGACATAGCAAGTACAACAAGAGCATACCTCAGGTTTCAACCTCATTGCAGAAACAAGAGCAACACATCTGCAACCATGGTTCGAGCTCCGTGCTGTGAGAAGATGGGTCTGAAGAAGGGTCCGTGGACGGCGGAGGAGGACCAGGTCCTAGTATCGTTCATCGAGACCAACGGCCATGGAAACTGGAGGGCACTGCCAAAGAAGGCCGGGCTTCTCCGATGTGGCAAGAGCTGCCGGCTGAGGTGGATAAACTACCTCCGTCCTGACATCAAGAGAGGCAACTTCACGGCAGAGGAGGAGGAGACCATCATACGGTTCCACCATGAAATGGGCAACAAGTGGTCAGTTATAGCTGCCCAGTTACCCGGCAGAACGGACAACGAGATCAAGAACGTGTGGCACACGCACATCAAGAAGCGCCTCCCTCAGCAGCAGACATCAGATGCCAGCGCAAAGGTGCCAAAGAAGGCCAAGTTGGAAGCCGCAGCTGGTTTGTCCAAGTCAGCGGCGGTGGTGACCGAGCTCCAAGTATTACAGCAAAGTACAACCATCAGCAGCAGCGACCACTCCAGCTGGTCCCGCACCGACATGGAGTCCACCTCGTCGTCGTCTAACTACGCCGCCGACGAGCTCTTCGTAGATTTCTCGTCCGCTATGAAGCTCCCTGTGCTCGATGAGAGCTTCTGGAACGAGGCACTGGCCATGGATGCCCTGGAAGAGGAGCAGTCGCTTCTAGAGTACTCCGCGTCGTCGGACGCCGCATACGCCACCTCGGCCTCCGCCTCCTTCTCCAGCAGCAGATGCTCAAGCCTGCAGGAAAGTACCTTTCCCTCACCTTCCAGATGGGTGGCGCTCTCCTCGAACGAGGCGCCTCTGAACTGCGACGGTGACATGGAATTTTGGCTCCGGCTGCTAATTGAGGCTGACAGCATGCCCGAGTTGTAATTCTTTGGTACACTGCCTGTCAAACTCCTATCAACCTTCGTATCATCATAACGCTTATTCCCAACTTCTTAACCTTCAACAATTCATTTCATTCTTTCCGACCTCACGGATGTTACATTGTCATTTTTACCTTCAACAACTTTATATAAATTTTGATGCTAAACCACTATAACAATACTTAGTTGCAACTTTACATAAGTTTTGATGTTATTATAGGAATGGTCTTATAATAAAGTAAATATTGTGCTGACAAGGATAAATTTGTGGCTGCTTGCACGCATCTACGATGTAAATCAGTGAGTTGTGAATTGTACTTGTACCCCATTGATGGGACCGGTGATAAGAATTTCCAAACAAGAATTCATTCATTGTAGTACTCTGTCCTTGTCTAGTTGTCGACTTTCAATGCAGTTGCACATGACGTCCTATTCAACAAGCACATTGCATAATGCCATTTTCTGTATTTTATATATCTAGAAATTATGATCTTGAACTAACATATAAAGTTCAACTTACATACTAAAAACGATGTTCCTTGACATTAACAAATAAACCACTATATTTAAAATGGTTTCATATCAGAAACCAGTTGCAATATATAGAAAGACCAAATCTAATACAAATGGTATCAACTTATTAACAATAATGATGTGACGTGTTCTTTTATTTGGTGGCTTGGTCTTAACAAAAACGCCACCATGTAATAAATACATAGTTGACGGTTCAAGATCTTATCGTCAGCAAGTTTGATCGAGTATTGCACAAACATGACAACCATTCATCCTTGGCGGGTTAGCGAAGCTGTATTAGTACAGCCAGAAACCAGCTAGAAAACTTCAACGGAAGCCTAATAATGTTAAACATAATTTGGCAATCATGCTTTCCCATACATGCTAGGACAAAATTCTCAAAATATGAATGGATATGCCTTGTGAACCGTTATTTGTCGCACCATCACGTTGCCTGAAAAAATTAAGTTATATTAATCTCCGACAACATTATAAAGCCATGCTTTGCTCGTACTTAAACTCCAAAAGGATGAATAATCTCACATCCGGACAG
The DNA here is from genome assembly GCA_963693085.1 of Alisma plantago-aquatica. NCBI lineage: Eukaryota > Viridiplantae > Streptophyta > Magnoliopsida > Alismatales > Alismataceae > Alisma > Alisma plantago-aquatica. Next base: position 1,365,771,553 of record OY856410.1, on the reverse strand, counting down.
TCTTTTGCATTTTAAACTCCGAAACTGGTGCAAATGTCAGGGTGTGAGATTATTCATCCTCAAAGTCACGGAAGGTTTTGGTTTTTCCAGTGGGAAGCTATGTTTTAGTTAAAAATTGAAGATTCCTTTAAGATGGTTTGAGTCGTAATATTTTGGATTTCCTTGAAAGAAAACTGTGAGACTGTTCACTAGGACGACACACTTTGCAATGCAAATATATATGTAAAGCATGAAACACTAGTGCAGGAATGGTTTGTAGCGTCAGTTTTTTTAAGCCTGCAGCGTCACCTTTTAACCGACGCCTAAGTGGCCGTCGCTATAGAATTTTCTCCATAGCGTCGGTTTATTTAACCAAATAAAATTGACCTTACATAGTAAACACCGACGCAACAAGTTGTAAAAATTCTGATCTAGGCGAGAAAAAAGGAGCCTGTAAGGTCGGTTATTCGAAAAAAACCGACCCTGTAAACGGTCTCGGTCGAGAAAATTGTCGGCAGAAAGTTTTTCGGTCGACAATTTTCTCGACCGAAAGAGTTTACAGGGTCGTTTTTTTTTAAATAACCGACCCTAAAGATTGAATAAACATTTCAGTGTAACACTCGGTCGAGAAAATTGTCGACCGAAAATAATTCGGTCGACAAACTTGTCGACCGAAAGGTATACTGAAAATGTTTATTCAATCTTTAAGGTCAGTTTTTGTAAATAACCGACCTTATAGAGGACATTTAGAGTCGGTTTTGTACAAAAACCGACGCTAAATATTGAATAAACATTTCAGTGTAACACTCGGTCGAGAAAATTATCGACCGAAAATATTTCGGTCGACAAACTTGTCGACCGAGGGGTACACTAAAAATGTTTAATCAATCTTTAAGGTCGGTTTTTGTAAATAATCGACCTTATAGAGGACATTTAGAGTCGGTTTTGTACAAAAACCGACACTAGAAGTTATATTTCGGTCGAAAATTTGCTCGACCGAAGAGGGTACACTGAATTCAATCTTTAGGGTCGATTATTTAAAAAACCGACGCTAGAAGTTACGATTTTTTTAAAAATTTCTACAGAAATTGAAATAGAACAGAAGAACAAGAAGATTCATATATTCTGGGAGAGGGGAGCATTGATGCTCAACCGTCACCATTCAAAACCACACATTCATAACAAAAATGATTCATAATCACATCATAATTTACAAAATGATAGAGTGCAAGTCTGAGATGACAGATACAAAAGTAAATATGAAAGAGTACTCAAACCACATACATAAATGGAGCTGACATATTTAATCTAATGCTATATCGACTTTATTTATAAAAGACTCTGACCACTCTTCTCGGAATTCATCCAAGTCCACATGTGTGTAAGGCTGGGTTGTAAAGATTTGTAACAGAAAATGCACATGCTAATATTTTATAAAATGACTACAATCACTTGTAAATTTATGATGTTATTCTTTATTACCTGACTTATAGTCTGAATGTCATGTGATGCTTGTTTGACAATAGCTTGCATATATTTCATTACATAGTAGCCACAAGCCCAGTCATTATTTTACATAGGACACTACAAATAAAAAATTATACTTAATGTTAGTAAACTACCATAAACATCAATTGAGATAAGAGTATAAGAGTTGACATATTACAGTTGAAAATTAATACATATAAGAGTAAGCAGTTGTCAAAGTAGCTACCTTGACATTTTTCAAAGTCAATGTCTTTAATTTTGTGGGTATTTGTCCTCCAGCTTCACGAAAAGCCTTTATACCCCTATCAAATTAAACGATAGTTGGTAAAATAGAAATTCTAAATAGAAATATCATGTTGAAGCATTGATTAAATTTATGCTTGCTCCATAGCTGGAAATTTCAGTTTGTGACTCCTTGTTGTTTTACCCATTGGGTCAAGATAATAAAGAGTCATCAATTTTGGGGCAATCACCACTAATTCCCAATGTCTAGCTCTGAGTAAGAATAAAACAAACATTAAAATAAATAATTGTATTCATTATTAAAATTATGTTGAATAATAATACTTACTGGACGTTAAAAGGAATTAGGATAATTTCCTTCCCCTCACTAGTAAAATATTTGAATGCATCAGAGAAGTACTCATTCACATCCTCAATATGTGTCTCCACCTGACTACTGACTGAAGGAACTAAGAATCCAACATTCTTTATATCAAAGTTTGTGGCCTCGGTATATAAATGGCTGTTAAACATTTGTAATTATTTTCATATGTAGAAATAAGCTAAAAATGTGTATTGGAATTTTCTATATATATTGATAGATCCTTACCTTATCCATACTTCTATTATTGAAGTGTTCAGCCAATCATACCGGAACAACTCTGTATTATCATCAAGAAAAATAAAATTCCGATAGTCTCTCCCAGCTACATCTTGTGTTAAATTGACCAACATATGTGATCCCGATCTTTGGTTGGCTAGGTATCGACACAAACATTTAGATTTGCTTCTCAATTCGTCGAATGTAGTTTAGGGAATGAAAGATGGCTTGGGCATAGGAGGACGACTAGTAGAAGTTTTACTTTTTGGTTTACAAACCTGTTAATTAAATTACATACTTATATTACATGAGTTCATATATGCAGTCAAATATGAAAAATATGGTAGAAATAAGGTATACCTTGTCATTGATAACCAAGTGTCTAGGCCAACCCACCATAGCACCCTTAGCTTCTTCAACTATACTATATTCAGGATTAGGTATGGGTAGTGGTTTGTCCCCCATTCCGTCATACATAAGATGGATGGACACACAACAAATGTCATCATTAATTTGTTGGCAATGCAATGTACCACCAAGGTTGTACACCTTGCCCGCTGCCACAACATTATATTCTAGAACCTCCACTACAAGTTTAAAGTTCATACCAACCTAGATTGAAATAATATAAGTTATATAAGAAACAGTAGAACAGATACATGTTACAACTATATATATTATCATATATTTATCATACTAATAACACAACATATAGAACAAAAACTTACTGCAGATTGTTGTGGTGGGTCATCAGGAGTGCTCCCATGACCTTCTACAACTGGAGAATGGGCTTGTACCTCATCACTTGAGAGATGCGCAGTATGAATAGGTTGAGAAGGTTGAGTAGGTTGAAATGAAGACATTATTTCTTTTACTTTCTGCGCTACTAATGCTTCAACATCCTCTTGTGTAAGACCTCCTGCTCAACCTCTTTTAGATTGCGAAGGGTCAAAATAAGACTTGAATCCTATGCCAGCTCCTAATCCCCTAACACGGCCAGGATGCTCCTTCGTACCAAGAGCAACTGCTAGTTCATCCATGTAGCCAGTTGGGATGAACTTTCCTTCCTTCCTTTGCTCATGGAGATCAATCTATTCATAGTTAAAAAAATATTAAATCACAATATCAATTAGATATAAATAAATCTAAGTTTGTGGGAGTTACTCTTTACTTAGTTGGGATAAACCTACCATCTTTTGTGCCACCTCCTTAGTTGCAGGGTTGACAATTTCACCGGCTCGATTCTTTCTAGCATCAATCCATGTCAGCTGTCGGGGTGGTCGCTCAACTTGAGTTGTACTAGATTCTTCTCCAGAATATGATTGCTTCTCTTATAGTTGGCGGCAGAAGGCATAACCACCGGGCCCCAAGCGATGGTCATGCACATTTTTAGCCCGTCTTTCCTTTTGAGCCTGGTGAATAGCCTGATCATTTAAAACGAGGTATTGCAATTTAGACTTGGCAAACATGTATAAAAAGATTCACCTCCTTAATTGTATAAAATTAAATATTCATACAATACATCACAATCTTTATTACCTCAAACTCTTCCGATCTCCTAGTTGCAACAAATATTTCCCACATCTCAGGATCTATAAAAATATATACATCTGTAGCTTTCTTCTTTTGTTTAGGATTATTTATAAATTCCCTTACAAGATATGTCTTAAAACCCCTCCATCATACAACACAACGTTGTAGCACTCTTTTCTTGTGATCTTTTTCATTTAGATGAAAAACACCCTATACATACAAAAGAAGCAATTAATAATGTTTTTTTGAAAAGGAATTAATTCCAAGCAAACAAATTAGAATCAATAGATAAAAAAAACATATTAAAATAATATCACTTCCACTCACAGATATATCTTTCCATATGAGGTCTTTTTTGGCATTAGGAACATCGTGCCGATTTTCTATATCTATTGGGACCTTACTGCGCGCGGTTGCCCCTACGTAATGCTTGAAAGCACTAGCATGTTCCCCAACAAGTGCTCCTGTCATATCAAACTAGACTGGCAATTTATCCCCTTTAGCCCTGAGCCCCTGCAGCCTACGCATCAATGTTGGACCTCTAAGTTTCTTAGCATCACCACTGCCATCCTCATGGTGCTCATGCTCAGAATGTTCATCTTCACTCGCCATTTTAGAACCTGCAAGTATACATGATAAAAAAATAAGTGATAATAAAAGCACAAGTGATAAGGTATACATGATAATAAAATAAATAATTCAAAGAATACATGCCTTTAGTATTGGTTGAGTTGTTAGTCAAGGAAAATTCCTTCAACATGGTCTTGACATTTATAATATTCATCAGTGTTATCTTCAACATTTACACTTGGCAAACCAACTGAGAATGGACTAGAATCATCAAAGTTTTCGTAGTATTCTTCTTCATTTATAGGATCTACAGTAAACTATCTTTTTCCATTAAGAACGACAAACCAATTTTTATTTGTCGGGTCATCAATATAGAATACTTGTTTTGCTTGGTCTGCCATGATGAATGGCTCATCTTTGAAACCAATCTTTTCAAAATTCACCAATTTGAAACCCAACTCATCCACTAAAACTCCTTTGTTGTTGTCAACCCAATTACACCTAAATATAGGAACTTGAAAATTTGTATAGTCCATTTCCCATATGTCCTCAATGACGTCATAATATGACATCTTAGCTTCGCGTGGTCTTTTATCTTTGGCACTAGCAAAATACAATGAACAAGCTTTAACAGTGACCCCACTATTTTGAACTACACTACTTTCATCTTGACGCTTTGTGTAGTATAAAAATCCGTTAATGTCATAACCTTCATATGACATGACATCCATTTTTGACTTAAAGGTGAGCCATTTTATGTTCTCAACAACATTATTTGGTGATTCACATAGTTGATTAAATACTTTCTCTTCAAACCACCTAATAAATGTTCGATTATGCTCTCTTACAAGCCACATTGAACTGGATCGCGGATGATTTCTCTTGATAAGATCATTGTATTTTGTGATGTAGCTACTAACTTCATCGATGTTGTGTAAAATATACAAATGCGCTTGTTCCCACAACTCACGACTGATTCCTTTCACTCGTCCTCCCAGAGTTCCTTTGCCACAATAAGATCCAGTTTGATGGGAATTTTTTTGATCGCTACAAGTTTCATTGCAATTCAAAAAATCATTACAAAAGTCCATCACCTCCCTAGCCACGTAACCCTCAACAATACTCCCTTCAGGACCATAACGATTCCGAACATCACCTTTAAAAACACTCATGTAGCGTTCAAATGGATACATCCAGTGTAAGAAAATTGGACCCAACATCTTCACCTCCCTTGTAATATGTACTACAAGATGAACCATGATATCAAAAAATGGAGGAAAGTACATTTCAAGATGACACATGGTAACAATTACATCTTTCTGTAATTTATCGAGAGTATCAGGATGTATCACTTTGTTGTATATTTCATTGAAGAAGAAACAGAGTCTTGTGATTGCAAACCTTACATGCTTCGGCAATATAGATCGAATAGACACAGGTAAAATTTGTTGCATTAAGGTGTGACAATCGTGAGATTTGAGACCTATCAGTTTCAAATCCTTCATTGATACCAATCTATGAATATTAGAAGAGTATCCTTATGGAACCTTAATATTATACAAGCACTCACAGAAAGTCTTTTTCTCTTTCTTTGACAAAGTGTAACAAGCCGGTGGAAAATATGTGCGGCGACCCCTGATCTCCACTGATAATTCTTTTCTAATACCCATTAATTCTAAATCTTTTCTAGATTGATGCCATCTTTAGTCTTTCCTGGTATGTTCAATAGCGTACCGATGATGCTATCACAAATATTATTTTCAACATGCATGCCGTCAATGCAGTGTCTAATAGCCAAAGATCTCCAATAAGGAAGATCCCAGAATATTGACCTCTTCTTGTATAAAGATTTGTCACATGCGAGTGTATGACTACTTGAACTCTTTCCAAATTCATTAACAATATGTTTTACCCTATTATATACAACATTTCCTGGTATAGGTTTAGGAGCACTTCGTTCCTCAGTTGACCCATTAAAGGTTTTGCGTTGCCTTCGATAAGGATGCACTGGTGGGAGAAATCTCCGATGACCAAGATATACTATTTTACCACCATGTTTCAGTCTGATTGAATCAGTATTTTCCTCACAAACAGGACATGCTTTGTATCCTTTTATGCTATATCCAGACAAATTTCCATAAGCTGGAAAGTCATTAACCGTGCAAAATAACATAGCACGCAAACTGAAGATCTCTTTACGTGAAGCATCATATGTCATAATACCTTCTTCTCATAGTTTCATTAGGTCATCAATTAAAGGTTGAAGGTAAACATCAATATCAATTCCAGGTTGCTTGGGCCCTGATATCAATATTGACAACATCACATACTTATTTTTCATACACAACCAAGGAGGAAGATTGTATATAACAATCATAACAGGCCACGTGCTATGTTGTCTGCTTAATGTACCATAGGGATTCATTCCATCTGTATAGAGTCCAAGTCTTAGGTTTCTTGGTTCTTTACCAAATTGAGGGTATAATAAATCAATTTTCTTCCATTGTGGTGAATCAGATGCATGTCGTAGGACGCCATCATCATTGACCTTTAACTCCCCATGCCAAGACAAGTTTTGCGCATCTTCTGTATTAGAAAATAAGCGTTGAAATCGTGGTATTATTGGTAGATACCACATCACCTTGGCAGGAGAGTCATTTTTAGTCTTAGCTGAATTTGTAGTCTTATACCTTGACGCACCACATTTTGGATAATTTATCAAATTACTATAGTCCTTCTGAAATAACACACAATCATTTAGACATGCATGAATCTTCTTAGCCTCCATTCCCATTGGGCACATTATTTTCTTTGCTTGATATGTTGAAATTGGAAGCTCGTTGCCTTCAGGAAGAATTTCCTTTAACAAAGACAACAATGAAGTGAAACTCTTATCGCTCCACCGGTTTTTAGCTTTAGGAGTATATAATCACATGACAGCACTCAACCTCGTGAACTTAGTACAACCCTTATATAATGGTTTTTCAGCATCATGGACAATGTTTGCAAATAAAGAAGGTGGATCAATGACATTGTCTCGACAACTACGTAGCATCTCATCAACCATATCATCCTGAATCTGGTCATCTTGAATCGGTTCATCATTAACATTATCATCATTATCTATATATTCTATGCCACAACTATTAGTATCGACATTTTCTGATCCATAATTCAATTTCTCTCCATGCCAACACCATTCATTATAACCTTGTATGATCCCATTGCATATGACATGATTCTTAATTTCCTCACCAGTATCAACTTTCAAATTGTTACAACAATTTCTACATAGACAATATAGCCTATTTGTAGGTAGTATCCTATGTTCCTCAGTAAATCTGATAAATTCATCAAGACCTTTGGCAAACTCTAGACTGCAACGGTTCTTGATAGACATCCAACTTCGATCCATTTTCTATATCACATTAAAATTAATTATAAAACTAATAGTTTAATATTGATACTATAATAATATGTAAGTTTTTATTGATAGGAAGTTAATTACTTATATACTAAAGTGTACCACCTATCCCATTTTTGAATATTTAATCTCACTAGTAACTATATAATGAATGTTTAGTTTTGAAGAAAATTTCAGCAGCATTTCCCCTAAGTTCTCCAAGCACACTGATGTAAATGGCAAATAACCACTCACATATGTACCCAGAGAACAAATGAAGAAATCCTACTGAAATAATCTACAAAACTAAACATACATTATACAGGTACATCCTAAGTGAGATTAAAATATCCAAAAACAGTCCCAAACTGGGGACTATCCAAAGTTTACTCCTAATGAGTAAATTTTAAACGGGTTTCTAATTTAATATATAAATGCATTATTTTCATATTTATATATTAAGTTAAACATCATTTATCAACCCTAAAGTGTCAATCTAGGAGTACACATGTCTAATCTAGTATTAATTTCTAAAATTTATATAATGAATACATATGAAAAAAGACATGTTTTTATTATTGGGTTATCAAATCATATAAAATGGAAAATACTTGTACAAATTAACAAAGTAAGTCTGTTTCCAACAGTCCAAAGATTGAAATCATTATAATATTCAGAACTATTTGTGAACATTACAGCAAATATGATTAAAACATTTATAGCTCCCACATAAATAAGGAGTAGGTCCACTCTCGGTTGACAATTAGTCGACCAAGAGCCCACCTACGCGCAGCGTCCAGGTCCACTCTCGGTCGACAAATTGTCGACCGAGAGTGGACCTGGACGCTGCGCGTAGGTGGGCTCTTGGTCGACTAATTGTCGACCGAGATGGACCTAGACGCAACAATGGCGACGGGCGGGAATGAAGGAGGTGGGAACGAAGGAACGAAGGAAGCGGCGAACTTACTTGGAAATGGCAGCGACCTTCGTGGAGGATCAGACGACCTTCACGGAGAGGCGGCGACCTTCGTGGAAGAGTGGAGAGGCGGCGACGACGAGCTCTTTTCGTAGAGAGGAGGCAAAAATTTGGTGGCACGGAGAGGTGGCAACGTCTTCACGTACGGACACCACGATCCTCTTGGCGGCGTGGAGAGGTGGCATGGGCTTCACGGCAACGGCTTCACGGAGAGAAGGCAAGGCATTCGCGGCGGAATGACACAGGAAAAAGCAAGGGTTTGCGGCGCCGCGGGAGAGAGAATAGAATAGAGAAAAGGGTTTCGCGGGAGGAAGACAGACTAAAGTTTTGGCTTTTTCACGGAGAGAGACCTGTAGCATCAGTTAACAACAAAAAACTGACGTGCCCGTGTCGGGTTGTTTAAAAACACTCAAACGCATTTTCGGTCGACGAATTTGTCGACCGAAAAGACCTCTAGGGTCGGTTATAAGGAAAAAACCGACGCTACAAGTGATTATACGAAGGAAATCTGGCCCCTTTCGGTTGACAAATTCGACGACCGAGAAGGAGCAAGATTTCCTTCGTATAAGCACCTCTAGGGTCAGTTTTTTCCTTATAACCGACCCTAAGTTTATCTCGGTCGACAATATTGTCGACCGAAGAGGACTTTAGGGTCGGTTATAAAGAAAAAACAGACCATAGAGGTGCTTCTAAGAAGGAAATCTGGCCCCTTTCGGTCGACAAATTTGTCGACCGATATCTATCGGTCGATAAATTCGTCGACCGAAATGGGCCAGATTTCCTTCGTATAAGCACTTGTAGTGTCGTTTTTTTCCTTATAACCGACCCTAGAGGTCTTTTTGGTTGACAAATTCGTCGACCGAGAATGCGTGAACTAAATTGGATCAAAAATTCATGTCGGTCGACAATAATTGTCGACCGAGGAGCATTTTAGGGTCGGTTATAAAGAAAAAACTGACCCTAGAGGTGCTTATACACGTGAAATCTGACTCTTTTTCGGTCGACAAATTCGTCGACCGAGGGAGCTCTAAGGTGCTTACACAACCCTAATAATGATGTTATGTGAAACCGTAATATATGGTGATGTCGTATGAAACCCTAATATGGGATAATGTTATGTGAAACCCTAATATGGGATGATGTTATGTGAAACCCTAATATGGGAATGTTATGTGAAACCCTAATATAGGGTGATGTTGTGTAAAAACCCTAATATGGGGATAATGTTATGTGAAATTTCAATATTGGATGATGATGTGAAACCCTAATTGATAAAGATGGGAAACTCTAACCCTAATGAGGGAATAGTGATGTTATTTTTGTATTGCATGATGTTGATATGAAATTGATATGGTTGATATGAAATTGAGATGCTTGTGTAACAAATATCCTGAATACCTTGGTCAGATGACCTGAAGGTAATAGTTACCTGATAACTGATAACCATGTTTAGTGATGAACTACGGGTTTGAATACCCAGATCCAACAAATGTGATGATGGTGGTATTGAGGGATGTGAATTCCCAACAATGAGATAAAAGATTGAGATCCCAATGCTTTATAACATTTTGAAAAGTACTAAACTCGATCCAAAATTTCTGTCGGTCGACAATATTGTCGACTGAGGAGCCCTTTAGGGTCGGTTATAAGGAAAAAACCGACCCTAGAGGTGCTTATACACGTGAAATCTGGCTCTTATACACGTGATTAACCCTGTTTCAATGTTTTAAATTAAGTACCAAGTGTGTGTATGAGTGTGCGGTTGTGACACTATTGTAGGGGATGACCTATCTAAGTGTTGTAAATGGCTAGGTAAGATCTAACGCTTGATTTACATGATATCTAAGTACTTGTATAAGATTTTACATGATATCCAATATAATAATTTTGTATGACTCTTTAGTTCTCCCCCTTAATTTTATGCTATGCTCCCCCTTAAAGAGATATTTAATTTTAAAACCAAGTGATGCTTTGTCAAATTTATCCATAATTTATTTTTCAATCATTTGAAATAACAATATTCTTATATAACATGTATATGTCCAAATGAAGCCATGGAAAACACTTTTATTCATAACAATTTAATTCCCATACACTTTATAAGATGAAGCATGGCATACTTGCTTTATAAAAAGATATCCATTACAATCATTACAAAGATATCTCATAATCTCAATGAAAAGACCAAAGGATTACATCAATGTCTGGGTCTTTTCCAAGAAAGGGCTCAGCTCCATAATATTTGACCAGTGTCTGCCACTCCAAGGCACCTGTCTTGGTTAAGGCATAAGCCTCCAAGAAGGTGGGAACACGATCAAAGCGAAAGTGGGCAGCAATGTCTTGAAGTTGAATTGGGGAAAACTGAGTATGTGTGAGATAAGGAGATGGTGGAGGTGGAATTTAATAGTAGTTGTAGGAAGGATTGTATAGATTTATCATGCAGGGATTAAGGGAATAGGGATATTCATCAGGTTGGTTAGGAGAGAGAGTTTGCATCCTTTGGTTTAAATAAGTCATGGAATGGTGATTATAATCCAATTGTCTACATAGGTGATATTGGGATCCAGCAATGTATGTCAAGGTGTTTGTAATAGGATCATGGGGTAGGTTGGTAGGAGGAGGTGGTGGAGGTATGTCTTGGGTGGATGTATCCCCTTCAGTCCTAGCCCTTTTGTGGCCAAAGTCGATTCCCATCTTTTCCACCGTATTTTTACTTATCTTTTGGGGTTTTCTATCCCATGTGTAACCTAAGTCGTCCTCAATATTCTTCTTAAGAAAATGTTGAGTGATTTGGCATACAAAGTCAGCATAAGGTGGATTGCCAGAAAACTCAAGCATATTCTTAAGGATGATACGAATAAAGTTTATGGGAATACCTTTGAGAATGTCATAGATAAGGTACATACGAAAGGTGGGTACTTCAAATTTGTTTTCTCTAGGATGGATATTGGTGGCAACAATGAGATTTATGATCCTAGCTTCAGGTTTTAAATTTATGGCATAATAGGTACCCCTATCTTCATGACAAGTCGTATTTGATTGAAAGATGGCTCTTTTGACATCACTAAGGCTAGTTGTAGTGTCATCTTGGGAGAGTTTGTTGAGTGGATTTCCTGTGGTGAGATCATGAAAATATTTATATTCTTGTATGTCTATGTCAAGCATATCAAGAATACCCTCCTCAGTAAAATGGAATCCATACCCACCAACCATAGAGGAGAAGGTATCATGATCAGGATGTGGGGTTAAATTGGCATATAATTCATTAACTACTTTGGAGGAGTAGGAATGGAAGGAGAGATTTAGAAAATTAGTCAAATGTTGCACCTCAAAGAGTTCCTCCAAATCAACAATGCTGTGGAAGTCCATGACGTCGACTGGCCGTCGTGGAAGAGGAGTTCTTGAGGAGAGCCTGAGGTAGCGGTCGCTTGCAGCTGCGTTGTTGAAGGGGACGTCGTTGATGAACGACAACATTGGAGAGACCATCCTTCCATTCCTACCTGCAACTTGCTTCTTTCCACACGTAGATGATGAACCCATTTCGTTGCTTTGAAGTGGAGAAGTAGCAAGCAAGACTTAGATGTAGAGAAGCTAAAGATTTTCACAAGAATACACTAGAGAGGAGCTAGAGAAGTGAGAATGTGAAGGTGAGAGAAATGGATCGTTTTGGGTGCTATTTATAGCAAAACAGAGCCCATTTTGGTCGACAATTTGTCGACCGACACCCACAACGGTCGTCTCCCGGTCGGCCAATGGTCGATCGAACTAGCCGTTACGACGGTCGATTTTCTAGCCATTACGACGGTCGATTTTCTAGCCGTTACGATTTTTTTTATTTATATTTTAATCAGAATATTGCCTTTTTAATTCAAGCAAATGGAGGTTCACAGGGTTGGCCTCGGTCGAACAATTCGTCGACCGATGTTGTCTCAGTCGAACAATTCGTCGACCGAAAAAGAGCCATATTTCCTTCGTATAAGTACCTCTAGGGTCGGTTTTTCCTTTAAAACCGACCCTAGAGGTACTTATTCATGTGTGAAATACTAAACTGGATCCTAAGTTTATCTCGGTCGACAATATTGTCGACCGAAAATCCCTCTAGGGTCAGTTATAAAGAAAAACCGACACTACAGGAGCTTATACGAACGAATCTGACTCTATCTCGGTCGACAAATTCGTCGACTGAGAAACAACCAGATTTCCTTCGTATAAGTACCTTTAGGGTCGGTTTTTTGCTTATAATCGACCCTAAAGTCCAATTCGGTCGACAATATTGTCAACCGAGATAAACTTAGGATCCAGTTTAGTTTTTCACAAGCGTGAACTAAATTGGAACCAAAATTTATCTCGGTCGACAAGATTGCCGACCGAATAGACTTCTAAGGTCGGTTATAAGAAAAAAACCGACCCTAAAAGTTGCTTATACACTTGAAATCAGACTCCTTATCGGTCGTCAAATTTGTCGACCGAGATTATCGGTCGAAGTATTCATCGACCGAGGAAAGCTCTAAGGTCGGTTATAAGTACAAATCCGACGCTAGAGGTGCTTATAAATGCGTGAACTAAACTGGATCCCGAATTGATATCGGTCGACAAATTTTTCGATCAAGGAGCCTTTAGGGTTGGTTTTAAAGGAAAAACCGACCTTAGAGGTGCTGAACCGAAGAGGACTTTAGGGTCGGTTATAAGGAAAAAACCGACCCTAAAGGTGCTCGTATACGTGAAATCTAGTTCTTATTCGGTCGACGAATTTGTCGACCGATGAGCCCTTTAGGGTCGGTTATAAGGAAAAACTGGCCCTATAGATCGAGGCGCGAAGATAAAATCAAGCAATTTTTTGCCGCGGAAAACTTTTAATTGACTTTCTAAACCAATTGTCTATAAAGTCGCTTATTTTATAAAAATTGACCCTATAGAGATGCACTACAAGGTCGGTTATTTAAAAAAAAGCGACCCAAGAGGTCTTAAGTGGTGCCCGCATTTTTTATAGACATATAAGGTCGGTTATTTGGAAAACCGACCCTATAGAGATACACTACAAGGTCGGTTATGTTAAGAAAAGTGACCCAAGAGGTCTTAAGTGGTGCCCGCATTTTTTATAAACATATAATGTCGTTTATTTGAAAAACCGACCCTATAGAGTTACACTACAAGGTCGGTTTTTTTAAGAAAATCGACCCAAGAGGTCTTAAGTGGTGCCCACATTTTTTTAGACATATAAGGTCGGTTATTTGGAAAAACTGACCCTACACGTATGGACGTTATAACCCATTTATGTACTAGTGAAATAGTCATTGAACTTTGATTGTTCAGGTTTTAGTACAACTTTAATACATATACTATGACCCATGGGAGTAGTCATGATCGGTGCAACCAATGCCGGACTGAACACTTATATATAAGTACATGTTCCTACCCCACCACTCAAGTTAGAGCATGGATACCTCATGTGTTTAGTTAGGAACATATTAGTTCAACCATGCAATATATTCCTCTCTTAATAACGTGTCATCTTTATTGGAATTGTAATTTATCTCATTGTGCTTGATTCACTTATGAAAAAAAAACAGGTTACTTATATTAAAGGTCAAACTTTTGTTGTTACAATACATGTGCATTGGTTTAGTACGACGTATAGGTGTCAGCATGGAAAAATACATTTAGTATATGCCATATCTCCACATTCATGTTGAACATTCGAGCATGATATCACTTTAAACGAATTGAGCCCATATTTCTATGATACAACATGGTCTTGGGATCTATTATATGAGGGAAAAGACAGAATGGTGGGTGATCTGATCTTGAAAGCATCAATGACATAAATTTTAGAGTTGTATCCCATTAATGGGACCAACATCAAAATTTTCAAAATGATTCATTCCTTTTATATCTAGTATATTTTCTATATTTCTTTTTTCATTTTACACGCACTTGTTTAGAATTTGGTATGCACTTCATAGAATATCATATTTTGTAAATTATGGATTAAGAAAAAATATTCACATTTATTTCTAGAAACTAGTCATGAATGCAATTATAAAATTTAAGTTCCAAACTAATACACCTTGTTTCTAGATATTAGCAAATATACCAAAGTGTCTCAAATATTTTAATATTAGACCGATCAAAACAATATTTTAATATTAGACACAAATGTGGTAAAAGTCACTAATAAAGTAGTTCTAGTGACATAAAGCCTTCTGCCGGCTTGATCTTACAAAATTCAGGTTTCTAGAAGAACATTATTTAATGTCTTATCATTTGACAAGTTTTGTTGAGCCCACTTATATATATTGACCACTATTCATCCTTGGTGGCCCAACTGAGCTATATTTTAGCGGTAAGCAACAAGAAAAATTCTGTTAACGTTCAAATAATTTACCATTGTGATTTGACGATTATGATTCATATTACATGAAAGGACAAAGGTCCTTATAATCCACTTGAATATTCCCTTGGCATCACTATCAATGACACTATAAAAAAATCTTATAAAGATTAAGATCCAACAATTGCCCTAGTACTTTTGAAAATTCTGGACCCTCAGACTTATTTTCACTATCATTATATCATATTTATTTGAGTTAAAAGTATCCTTATGATGGTTGTCCTCCTTTATAAGAGTTTTACAAAATATATTTATTGAATATTATTTCGTTGTGAGGAGATTTACATAATTCATTTTTTCTATAGAAAATATACACAATATATGTTTTCCTACTTTTCTTGCAATTACGCATAAAATCCATTATGTATTTATATTCTCTTTCAGTGAACCCCACCATTGGACTAGGAGAAGAATGAACACTAAGTCTATATCAAGAAAATAGAAAAAAGGCAAGTTTAGACTTTTATAAAAAAAATTGCATTTTAAAATCCACCTAGCACAAAATGATGCTAATATAGACATGGTCGGTATGCTGATATTGTAGAAGAAACCACATTAAATAAATAAAACTTACACTATCACAATAATACCATAGTGTCACAACACAAAGGGATGGGAAGCTCCATTATAAGATTGTAGAGCTAGCATTAGTCAATCACATCATCAACCACACCACGATATACAACTTCATCATGGGAGTGGGAGACAATATCCTTCCGTTTAGAGGACCAAGAGACCTATTGTAACATTCAAGCCCACCGCCCAAGGTTCTAGTAGAGTTTCAGGAGTGATGATTGACGCCACATACCACCACTTGTCTTAACTGCTGACTTTGTCCTCACTCACGCGTAAGTCATGATAAGCTTTTCTACTAGTGGTGCTTTCGAGCCAGAGGTGCACACATTAGCCAACAGGAGGTGACTAGATGCACTCCACAAAACTCGAACACACGGGGTCTTTCGAAATTTATAAAAAACCTAACAAGACTCGATCACAACACTAAATAGGTCACCCATAAGCACACGGGGTACTATTGTATTATAGGTGATATGTAAGAGTAGGGGTTGATCCTTAGGGACAGAGGGGGTACTAGAGCTAAGTTAGCATTAGTTGTGTTCCTAGAATGGAGACTAGGGTTGAAGGGTTTAAAAGGGGTTTTGGTTTTTAAACTAAGTGAGCATGCAATTAAAGGCAATATGAAATCTAAGTTATCGCAAACCCTAAGTTAACCTAAGAAAGCAAGTCTAAGGAACTAGATTAAGTAATTAGTTAAATAGGAGCAAAGGTTAGCTACACTACACTAGTAGAGAAATTAGAAACTAAGAGCTAAGTCAACCACTAAAGAAAGCAAAGATCTAAATTAACCCTAACTAGAAAGACTAAGCAATTAACTAGAAAAAACAAAGACAATTAAACTACACTAGCATGAACAAGCAAGAAGATTAAGATGAGTTTCAAGCAATGGATTACGTAGGTGGGCCATTTGCGAATGTGATTTGATATTAGTTGGGGGTGTCAACATGTCATGCAATTATCACAATTCAATCTAGATTATCAAATGCAACAACAAGGCAAGTGCTATTAGAATGTAGCCTATACTACTAGTGAGAGAACTACGGTTAGGTGTAACTCTAGTAGGACTTGTCAAGTCTAGGTCTCTATGGTAAGTGGTATTAGGGGAATTGAGAGCCAAGGGTAGGAATGGGAGCAAAGATGAGGGTTTTTCACCTCATGCTACTTGCCATCTAGACTTTAGAACGCTCTAGGCAATTGCACTAATCACACTTATACTAGTCACTTAGATCTCATTTCACTTGTAGGAGGAGGTATATGTATGCAGGAACAGAGGGAGCTAGCTTGGGATCCACTAATTGGACCTAGGATCCATTCCTAAGATTTCTACAAACACTCCAATTCCTCCTAGAAGCTAAGTGTCATCAAACATCACAAAGCAAGCAATTTAAGTTTAAGAGAAAAAAATCGCATGCAAGATAATGGGAAAAGAGATAGAAGCAAAGGCAATCATCATAGAATGAAATTGTGTTCATTACAAATTATTATCCCCTAACATGGTATCAAAGTCACATTTTTACCCCAAATAGCCCACCACTAGGGGCTTAGCTAGACATAATCAAAGAAATGGCAAAAGAAAGGGGAAGAGGGGGATAAGACTCCATGGAGCTTGAAGTAGATCTTCCTTCTTCACCTCCTAGCAACTTGGGGATGAACTCTATCGTCTAATGGTGAAGACGAGAATGAGAATGGAGGGGATTATGGAGGAAAAAGTAGAAATCTAGGTTTCCAAGGTGGAAATGAGGTGGAAATAGTGGGTGGGGAGCATAGTTGCAAGGGAATTGCAATGAATGCTCCAGGAGTGGGTGGAGAGGAGTAATGGAAGCTATAAGGAGTGTAACCTTCGTGCTTCATCCGCCACCTATGTATATATAGGTGGTGGGAATGTACTAGGGTAAGTAGGGGTAGAATAGTAAAAGAAGTTTGGGTAGTGTTAGTTGGTCACCACAGTCGTGTTGGGGTGCCACGTATGTGGTGGGTGCTGCATGGTACGATCGTGGGGGTGTGGACATAGCAAAGGTGTGAAAGGGAATGGAAAGGCTAAGTATATGTGGTGGCCACGACTGTGGTGGGGAGCCACGGTCGTGCTGGGTAAGGGGTATCACGGCTGTGTTGGAGGAGGAGGTCATGGGCGTGGGGTGTGCCATAGTGAGACGGTCTTCAAGGGACACGGCCGTGGTGAGTGGCCAATGCCATGGTCATTCACGTGAAAAATGGGCCACCTCTTAGTTGATTTTGGGGAGCATTATGCATAATTACAATGGTCGTTACGGGAGGCCACGACTGTGATGTCTTTTTCTGGTCACGGTTGTGCTGGTGGCCATGGTTGTGGTGTCTTCAAAGGGCCATAGCCATGCGGATGGACACAGTCGTGGTGCGTTTGGTGCAAAAATGTTGACTTCCCTGTTGATTTTTGGCTATAATTCAAATGACCGTGGTGGATGCCCACGGCCGTGTTGGGGTCTTCAGTGGCTAAATTGACTTCAATCTTCATCATCAATGGACTTCTTTTCTTGATGTCAAATCTTGGCGATTAGGGATAGGTTGAGGGAGCTTTGGGGGCTTCTTTGGACCCCTCTATGAGTAGGGGAACCCTAGAACTCCTTTCCTCTCTCTCACCCATTTAGAGAATGGTCCATGTTCCTGAAAACAATGCAAAGAACATCCATAAGTGCATTTGGTAGTAATACTAATATTGGGGGATTTAAATTACATTCTTCTATGTTTAGATGTGAATAAAGTACAAAATGGCACAAGATGGAGCCCTAAAATAGGGTTGCAGTACTTGTTCACCCATCCTAGTACTACTCCAGACTGAGCACACTTAACCATAGAGTTCTTTAGTAATGAGATCCCTGAAAAGGAGATGCACCATGGTGACATGGGTAGTCCAATCATTCCTTTTAAGATCATTTTATGTGAAGCCTCAAATCCTGAGACGTTACAGTCTCCCCCACTTAGACTCTTGATGTCCTCGTCAAGGGTCAACTATATAGCCTCATAATATTTCACCATTTCAGTGCAGACCCAGAATGACCCATGGACATCCAACTCCCGATCATGGAATACCAACGTAAAGGTGGCTACATCATCATGGATAACCCTTTTTAATTTTCCTAGACCGCACGGCTCAAGACAGGCATGCCATATGCTAATGTGAATCCCACCTACTGAAGGGGTTATGTCTTTGATACCATTTGTAACACACGGGCCCACCATCCATGTCTCTAGTGGAGTTTCATTAATGACAATTGGCCTCACAGACTATCACTCACTTTCACTACACACTTTGTCCTCACCCATGCGCAAGGCAGGATAAACTTTCCAACTAGTCACCATCCTAGTACTATTCTACGTTGAACACGCTTAACCATAGAGTTATTTAGTAATGGGCTCCCTGAAAAGGAGGTGTAGCTTGGTGATATGGGTCAAGTAAGGCCACTAAAACGTTGTAGAATTACAAGATAACTAGAAATCTAATAGAACTTTGTTGTAAATCATTTGTAATGATCATATGACTTATCATTAAGATTGATTATATAATATATTTAATTTGAATGAAATAATACCCCATTTACATTATTTATAAAATTCCAATACATGCAATTTCATCATCCGAGAATTTATCGATGAAACATGACTGGTGATATTGTTTTGGGTTTCCTTTTTTAGTCATACCGAACAACTCTTGACCAAAATGAAACTACAGTTACGAGTAAAAAGACTTGAACTAAATGACCATCATTTGAGGTCATAAAATCCCATCCTACTGACCTAGAATATTCTTGTCTACTAGTTCCATCAACCTAGTTTTGACTGAATAATCTTAGCCATAGCGATATCTTTTTATAATGTGGAATATAGCCAATATAGGGGGATAAAAAGTGAAAATATAACTATCAGAACATCCTATCATCCCCAAACAATGGCTAAAATGTGTTCAAAGTATATGTATTGGTTACTTGGAACCCTCAACTATAAATATGATGCATTAAGCTTCATCCCCGATTTACCTTTCATTATCTTCCACCCTCCTATAGTATTCTCAAGCACTTGTTCCATTAGAGGCCCTAATCACACTTGATCTTGGGTTTTCTCTCCACAATCATTGGAGTGAATCATGAATGTTGTGAGGACAATTAGCCTTAGTTGTCATTTGTAAATATCTTCACTCACTTCTTTTAATATCTTTCTCCCTCATGAAGGAGCTTATGTAGAAATATATTACATCAATAGTTTAGAGATATTGATGTGTGTTATTGTAATTAATGAAACTATTGATTTTCCTTTTAAATTTCTTAAACATGTGTATTTATTTTAAATTAATAAATTGCAATTGCGTCAAAGCAATATTTTGTTCCTTAAGTATATATTCCTAATGTCATAAGATGATTTTTAATTGAATTAAGAGAGAGCATAAAAGGTTCTCGAAGTATCCAAGTTGGTTGATGATATGGATACTTGACTAAATAATCATCCTCTCTTTCCTTGAACACCATGCTTTGAATATCAAGTAATCCCATATGAACTCTAATTATTAGTGAAATTATGGAGAACAAATAATTGATGGTTAAACCAAATTCTCAAATGTTAATATGAGACTTGGGGAGTTACATTAGGTAATTCCCTGAAAGGAAACTAAAGGGTGGTTATTGTTTCCTTTTCGGTTTCAACTTTTATATAAGATTAGATAAGAATAAAATAACAATAATTCAAAATTTTGTTTCCATTTTATGCTTCTAGAGAACTAGGCAATTTTAGAAGTTTTGGAAAATTATTGAAAATAATAGATAAATCCTAGTATTATCAGATCTTGGTAATATCCAAGACATAAGTTTTAGGCTAAGATTGAAGATTATGGCGTGAAACGCAAGCATCACTCAATTCTAGTTGTGGATTGGTGATTGGATGACTCATGTTTATAGTCTTCATTGTGGCTAAAGTCATGTGAGACCTGGATATCTCCTCGACTCCATTCTCTCCACATTGGCCACAGCTTCCCCCAAAACTAGTCCTATTAACTTTGAGAGATCTAGCCAAATTCAACTAAACTATGTTGTCATCATTATTTCTACAGTTGAAGATAAGGCTTGAATATATCCAAGAGTCAGGGATGATTATTGATGATGCTCATCGACACCCTATACCATTATAAGTACCCTATAGTCACCTCTTGACTCCTGTATCCCAAAATTCTTCTCAATTGTTCATGATTAACCCTAAAACCCTACAAAATATTCAACCTCCATCACCGACAACCTCGACCTCACCCATATTATTCTTATCATCTTTGCTAATTGGCATGGCCTCAAGCACTAAAGAAAGTCCACTAAGGTTCCCCAATCGCTATGAAGGTCTGAGAAAGCCTCAAGATATGTCCCTGCGAGTTGTCTTCTAATGACCAAATAACCTCGCCAAAAATTCACCTCTAACCACAACATGAATTTGAAAGTGGTGGGTTCTCACCTTAAAAATAGAGTAAGCTTCTCATATATACTTTACATTTCACCTTAAATATCAATAATTCTTATCCTCCCAATCCCAGTTTTCTTCTTTCTCTCTGACTCCAAGATTTCACCCAAACCACCTATCGGCATACTGTGAAGCCCGATGACAGACTCAGTTGAAGCCAACCCAACCCATGATTGTAGCTTATAGGGAGGGAGGGAGGGAGAAAAATATTAGATTTGTATCCCTGGTTGGACTAACAAATAGACTGAGGTAGAAGAATCTACTCATGCATTTGACACTCATGCCCCCAATCAACATGACCAAATTGGGTTACCACATTGAGGTCAAAGAGGTCATTTCCTTTATTTTAAACTCTAGACAAGGTACTCCCCCACATGGGTGACTTGGTGAGTTGTGATAGTTTGAAATATGTTTTATATTGTATAAATTGTATAAATTATAGGAAATCGACCATAGTTATAAATATAGATATACAAATATACACAAGCACACACAAACACACACACATTATATATATATATATAGGCATGTATTTAATACCCGTGTGGGTACCTACCCGCCCCCTATTTCGATTACTTTTTTTGGAGTTTCTTACGTTTGACACATAGAGGGTTACTTTATCTTGCAAATTGTTACTTTTCATGCATAGATATTTACATTAACAAATATAAAATTATATATATTTGTTGTGTATTTTGCCCAGATTTACTTATTTAGTCGTATAGTTACTTTTTTGTCATCATAGTTATATTTTGTTCAGTAAGTTATTTTTCTGACCATATAGTTATCTTTTGGGCTTACGGGTAGCAAAATCTAGGCTACTCATGCAGATATTTAATGAACTCCATATATATATATATATATATATATATATATATATATATATATATATATATATATATATATATATATATATATATATATATATATATATATGGCTCATCTTTAATACTTGTGCACCCTTCCTAATATTTTTTTTATTTTTTTATTTCACAATTGTAGAGGAGCATTTTATCTAGATCCTTGAAAATTTTGATCCAAAAATAATATTATTTCCACACCAATATATATATATATATATATATATATATATATATATATATATATATATATATATGGTTCATCTTTAATACCCGTGCACCCTTCCTGATATTTTTTATTTTTTTATTTCGCAATTGTAGAGGAGCATTTTATCTAGATCCTCGAAAAAGTTGATCCAAAAATAATATCATTTCCCCACCAAAATCAAAAAACCCGCCCATATATTTACTGACTGTATAGTTTCTGCACAGTTACTTTTTGGTCACATAGTTACTTTTTATATCAATACAGTTACTCTTTTGATCAGAAGAGTTACTCTTGTGAACCATATAGTTACACTTTTGGATGTGCGAGTAGCCAGCGGGTAGCGAAAATCTGGTTACCCGCGCGGGTAACGAATGAACAATCATATATATACATATATATATATGTATATATATATGTATATATATATGTATATATATATGTATATATATATGTATATATATATGTATATATATATGTATATATATGTATATATATGTATATATATGTATATATATATATATATATATATATATATATAAACATAGCATTTGCCAAACAAATGGTTTAAAGACCTAATCTCAGATTCAAAACTTATGCTTCGATACATAAAGTGTATGGTAATGATTATACAAAAACTCTAATTTTGAGAAAAAAATGATGCTTATCTTTCTTAATAAGATTTTAATTGCACATAATAATAATTTTCCTATTGATACCAAGATCTTGTTATAACTTTAAAAATTGGGTTATATATGAAGCAACATGTTTCCTATAATAAGGATCGGTGATGTGGAAGATTTAGGGTTTCAAAGTGAAATCCTAACTCAAATCTTATTTTACCCTTAACCAAGACTCTAGAACCAAGACCCAACCTAAAATGGTGAGCAGTAGCTCAGGTGGTCGCAGCACGGGGCCCCTCACAAATGGTCTCGGGTTCGAATCCCCCTAGTGGTGCTCTTCAGAATTGTTTCTCCCGTAGCGCAAATGTCCTCTGCGTGACTTTATGGGCTATGCTCCTTGTGGGACGGGGTTGAGCTCCCCAGGTTGGGCTCGGCGAAAACCTTACAAGTCTCCTGGGTTACTAAAAAAATGGTGACACCTTGATGTTATGTAATAATTTTGTGTTGATTAAGTTTGACTAAGTTTGGGTTGGATCTGAAATATGATTTGATTGGACTAATATTTCTTGTGAAACACCTATGATTGAAAAAGTGTGTGGTTATGTTAGGAATAATAATTTACATCAAAATCTAATGATTTTTTAGATGTTTTATGATGATGTATCATATTTCTAAAATTCTTCTTTGCTCCAACTAAAATTCAACTATAATGTCTTATGTTATTTAAATATAATTACATTTTAATTATCTAAACAAAGAATGTAATCCCTTAAGGGAAGTTTAAGAAGATAGATACTCCCATAAAATATGGAATAGTCATTGAAAAAATGACTTCAAATCTAATGATGACATTGGGACAAAGGTCCAATCATGCCTAGCCACAATCCAGTATTAGATAAAAACTTTATAGTCAGATGGAGCAATGTATTGGCACAACCAAAGATATAGTGAAAACATGGGTTAGATAGTTAACAAGAAATGCTAGTTGTATTATTTTTAACAATTGGTTTATATGACATATATTTTGTTATTCACATGTGCACACAATTTTGTAACCACTCACATACAAAGTATAGAGTTATGTTGTCTGTGTTTTTGTTTGTTAGCATTTTAACATAGCTTCTATTTTTAAAGAATGAAGATATGAAGATCTAGAAGTATGCATCAAAAGATAATAAGGCTAAAAAAATCCAAAGGATTAGTTAGATAATAGTGATACTTTCTTTCATGTAGCAATTTTCCAAACATTATGGAACTCCTTCAAGAATCATTTATTTTTTATTATGTTATAACATAAAGTTTATGATTTGAAATTATTGAATTATTTTGGTTATTTATTAAGTTTGGAAACAAGAAAGGACAGTAATGACTGTTGCCTCCTTAGTCTGCCTTAAATTGGTATAATAAGGGGAGGTAATCTTAAAAATTGGTATCAAAACCCAAATGTAACATATAAACATTAATAACTTATAGTTTCAAGTATTCCTTATAGCAATAAGGGAATTATTCTTTCATTTCCAAAGTCGATGGTGTCTAGAAAGGGTCACAACCTTGGGATGGCAAGATTTTCCTACTTATCACTAACGTTTTTTGTGAGGGATCCTTGACCACTATGAAATTGGCATGCCAAAACCCTAAGGTATTGACTTGAAATAAAATACCTTTAGGCTTTCTAATCTAATAGTTCATCTCTTTTTTCATCCTGTGCTTTACCCTAAACCCTAAGGACCCAATGGATAGTTTATCTTCTAAATTAGTATTTTTGAAAAATACAGTTTTGTAATCCTCCATTATTTATTAATAATAGATGTAACAACAAATAACATCAAAATAATTTTACATATGTGGAACTACATAAATTTAAACCTAAAATATAAATGTATGAATTTTCTATAGAGTATGGATTGCACAATGATGATCGTGATTGTGTATGATTTTCCTTTGAGAGATAATGAGAAGTAGTCTCCCCACAAGGTGGATTTTTTGTGGATAGGAAGAGGAGGGCCATGAATGTCGAGTTCTCCAAAAAGAGAAAGGCATCAAAGGAGGCCTTTGATGAGGGTGGCTCATAACCTGATGAAGTTCCTAACACCGTTGTTAGACCAAATACTAATCATGGACAAGACTACGATGATTTCCTATACCTCAATTCCAATGATGAGATAATTAAGGCACCTAAGAAACTTTGTCTAGAACAACACAATATGTTGTGTTGACGCCATGCGTGGGCTAGATCTTAGATGTTCTAGATGGAACAACACAAGGTGTTGATTGATGCCATTAGTGCCATAGCCCTTAGGAACATATCCCAAGATGAGAATGGTACACCCCATCATGTCTACCCACACCTTTGATATACCATCTCTAACTTTGTGTACCTCAACCTTGAGATGTTCTTGAGAGAATACATGTCCAAAGTGGTCGACAATGTAGATGCATGGTTTTGGTAGTAGAGAATGGTTTCTACATTTGTAATAGAAACCAAACAACAAGGTGATCTACAATTCCCATCTAATTGTGATATCCACTAATCTATTGTGGGAGATCTACATCATATCTAGAGATCTAATCGAGAATCTAATGACATGGGATGATTTTGGAGTGTTGTTTAACCCTAATTTTATCATGATATCATCTTAGAAAGAAGAAGGCGAAATAATTCATGAATCTCTAACAAAGATATATGACTATTCAACATCATTCCAGGAAGTGCAAACTCTTCTAGCATTTCACCTATATGTCGGACGAGGAACACTAAGTGGATCACTTCATCAACTATACTTCAACCTCATGTCATGGCTAGCAACCACTTAAACTTCAATGTGTCTCTTGAATTCTCCCTATTGATGGATAAGGCCATCATGACCTCAAAGAACCCACCTTTAGGATTTTAAGGGTTCACCAAAAGCCTCTCTAGTCAAAAGAACAAATGAAAGAAAGAACAAGTCCATAATTAGGGAAAGGGATAAGTATAAGGAGGAGGGAAGTCTCATAATGATGTTCGCAAATGGGAGGCTCCACTAAGACACAAAATTGTGGAAGAAGACATCCAATCAAGTGTCATTTTAACAAGAAAAATTGCTATAGATGCAATTTGAAGGGACACTTCAGTCCAAATCCCCTCCCACATCCATAAAGGTTTGGCCATGTTCCTGCTCATCCAGTGGTTGTAGCCTAGCCTACAACAACTCAACCTACCATCAACTGTTGATAGGACTGAGTTTTCACCATTGACAATGAAGAAGGCAAAGATAATTCTTATAGGATTATAGAAGGGACCGATTTTTTATAATAAAAAATTCATTGACTGTGATTCATAATAAGTTAAATTAGGTTTTAGTTTCCATGTATAAAATTGTTAGTGTCCTTGATATAGTCAGCCACTAGATCAAAATTTTATTTGACTATGGTTTCATGAATACATTACTTTCTCAAAATCTCATAGTTTTTGTTGATTTGCATTATCAAGGACTTGATTATATCTTAGATATCACAAACACCACTGGGTGAATTTCGTCATGTTTCTAAAAAATACTGGTCATACCTATTAAATGTCACAACTTTAAGCTACCTACTAATTTCATTCTCATTAGTATGAATGACATTGATATCATTAGGGGAATGAACCAACTATATAATTAACATGGAAAAATAGATTGTATGTAAAATAAGGTAAGGTTTTAGAGACTAGGATACCCAACTTTCCCCATCTAAGGTATGATTGATGCCATCACCAGTGATTTTGTTTCAGCCTTGAAACCATAAAGGATGACAACAAAGAGTGTCTAGTATTATTAGATATCACGACTGAGCCAAATTCTAATATAGTCTTCCTCGAGGAGAGAGAGGTATTCAAGGACTATGAAGACGTGCTCTTGCAAGATTCTTTAGGCATAGTTACAAAAGAAGATGTTGAATTCTCCTTTGATCTAGATCCTAGGGGGAACTCCATTTCTAAGGACCCTTATAGAATGGTACCTATCCAGTTCTAGATCTAAAAAAGCAACTTGAAGATCTTACAAAAATGCTTCATTTGATTCAACACCTCTGCTTGAGGTGCCCATGTTCTTAAAAAAAATTTATTTACTATGCATGTGCATCATTTATCAAATTTTGAAACAACACATTGTAAAGAAGAAGCATCCTTACCCTAAGATTTTGAACTCTGTGACCATATGAAATCAATCTGGTCTTCTCAAATACTAATATATGATTAGGGTACCGCTTTTTCTGAGTTAGAGGGGAAGACATATTGAAAACTACTTTCTAAACAAAATGAAACCACTATGAGTTCTTAGTAATTCCTTTTGGTTTATCTAATGCACTGAGAGTACTCATAAACCTTAGGAATGGCATGTTACACCCTTCCTAGAAATGATTCATTCTATTCTAAATTTATGAATTCCTTATCTTCTCAAAAAACATATAACAACACAATGACCACATGTATAGGGTCCTTTCCATCCTTCAAGAAAAGTTGGTTTTATAGAAATTCCCAAAAACTAAATTTTGGATCAACTGAGTCATGCTCCTTGGACACATCATATTCACAGAAACTATTGTAGTGGACCCAACCAAGGTGGCCTTATTCATGATTTGCAAGAACCTAGGTGACCAACTAATATTTGTTCTTTAATGGTATTAACTTATTATTATTAGTGATTCATATCAAATTTATAAAAGATTTATCTTCTCCTCACCAAGCTCACTCAGAAGAATGAGAAGTTTGTTCGATTAAATGTCTGTGAAGCCAAATTCTATGAGCTTAAGGATAATCTCAAATCTTCTCACATGTTTACACTACCCTTGGGAAACAAAATATTCATCATTTCACCAAGGCATCAAAGAGAATCTCAATATGCATCCTAGAAGAATACCACTATACTTTCCTTTTACCTTAGTTGAATTACCCACTAATGATCTAGATCTTAAGACAATCATTTAAGCCCTAATGATATATCGACACTATCTCTAGTGAGCCACATCTAATATCTTCACCAACAATAAGAGACTATAGTACCTTTTTAACCCCAAAGAACCCTAGCAAGTGACAGATATGATGGACAAAATACATAATGGATCATAACTTCACAATAAACTACAATCTTGGTAAGGCTATTGTGATAAACAATGTCCTCATTCGTAAGTGACTCAGTTGTGATATTAGATTGGAAATTCGATGGAGAAGATTCATAGATGGACTTCAAAACCCTTGCCTAATCGGTTTTTCTTGGCCAACATCTACGCTGTCTCCAACCTACCTTCTGAGTAGGTTGCACACTAGTTTTCTTTCCCTAACCTTGAGAATATGAAGTGCCTTCTCTATAACACCAAAACCTACTTTGCCACATGTGTTAACAGTGGGATTTGATACAAAAAACATATACGTTCCCCAAGGATTCACTACTAAAGGCTCACATTCTATAGGAGGTACATAGGTTTATGTATACCATATATGTCAACACCACAAGAATATTTAACGGTCTACAATGGGTGGATTTGGTGGCAGGGTATGAAGCTTGACATAACCTCCTTCATGGCTAGTTGTCTCATGTGGTAGATGGTGAAGGAAGAGCACCAATGATCAAGTGGTTAACTACAATCCATTGAGATTCTCGAATGGAAATGGGATAGATCACCATGGATGTCATGGTGAGTCTTTCTAGGACCAAGAAAGGAAATGTCACAGTATCGTTCATAGTGGACTGTTTGATAAAGTCAACACACTTCTTATCCTACAAAACCACTGCCAAGGTTTGTAACCTAACCAAGATATAGTAGGATATTGTAAACCTTCATGGAGTTCCAAGATCCATCATTTCTGATAATTACCAAGTTCACCTTCAAGTTGTAGAAGCAAGCACAAGAAAAAATTGTCATGATACTAAAATTCATTACTACTTACCATCCCCAGACCAATGGATAGTCAAGACACAAGATCCAAACACTAGAAGACTTGTGAAGGGCTTGCGTCCTAGATTAAAATGGATCATGGGGACAATATCTGCCCTTAACTGAGTTTTCCTATAATAAATGCTACCAAGATAGTATTAGGATGCCCCATTATGAACCCCTTTATGGGAGGCTGTTTCCATCACCACTTCAATGGGATGGCACAGGCACGAGGACCTTTTCTAATTAAGTTTTAAGAACCAAAAATGTATTTGGATAATGTCACTTTGATCAAGAAGATGCTAAATAAATCCCAGGACCAACAAAAATGCTACACAGATGCAAGGCAAATGGATGCATACTTATCCATGGGATATCATGTGTTCTTAATGATATGTTCGTGCCATAACTAAAACTCATGGGAAACTGAGTCCCCAATATGTGGGTCTATTTGGGATTTTGGAGCTGATTAATAAGTCCACTTATCTTGTTGCCCTACCACCTTAGTATAATATGATGCATATGTTTCCATGTATGCAATCTAAAGTTCAATGTGAAGGATCTTTCTCATGTGTAGAACATTGAGCCATTGGATCTTCAAGTTTTCCTACCCAAAGGAACATATGAGGATCTTACATTCGAAGGTAAATGAGCTTAGGAATAAAATAATAGAGATGTTTTAAGTTTTATGAAAAATCATTGTGAGAATGAAATCCACATGGGACTTGAAGACATACATGGAGAAAGAACAACCACATCTTTGAAATAGTTAGGCTTGATTTTGAGCAAAAAAATTCATAATAAGGAGGGAAGGATATATAAACATGGAATTTGAGAGTTTGACGAGTATTAATGTATTTAATGCAACTATTTATTTGTCTTTTAAATATTTGAAGTTTTTGAATTGTTTTTTATAGATGAGTTTGAAATTATGAGAAATCAATATTTTATGAATTTATTATATATAGAACAACTTAACATTTTTTTCTAACTGAATTAAGAGAGCATTAAGAAAATTCCATAAGTCTTCAAGTTAATTGATGATACAAATAATTGATTAAAGAAATATCCCCTTTTTCCTTTAAAACCAATTTGAAGTTCGATAATTAGTTCAATGATGTTGGTTAATTAAGGATAAACCTAAATTATAATATGATAACGAAATGATATGGACTTGGGGAATTACATTCATAAATTAATTTAAAGGAAAGTAAAGGGTGGTTGTTGTTTAGATTTTGGTCTCAACCTTTTCCTAAGTTGAGATAAGGATAAAATAATGATAATCTGAACTTTGGGTATGAATTGTTTGCATCTAGTGACCTAGAAATGTTTTAGAAGTGTTGGCTAATTACTGAAAATATTGAATAAATCCTAGTTTAATAAGAGTTATATAATTTTCGAGACCTATGTCTAGTGCTAAGTCTAGCCTACGCGGTATGACAAGCATGCTCCACGTAATTGCAGTCATGTGTTCTTGATTTGATGAGTTGCATCCAATTCCTTCCTCATGAAAAGATTCCTATGAGACCCCAACTCCTCCTAAACTGCATTATCTTTCCACCAAACTTCATTTCCTTTGAAATGAGTCCCATTACCTTCATGAGGTGGATCCAAACTCAACAAACCAAATTTTCACCATTATCTCCATGGTTGGAGATATTGCCTAAATTGCCTCTCCGTCTAGGAGTTAGGGAAGATTAATGACTTCGCCCCTCAACAACCTTGCCTTATATATGGACCCTTTAATCACCCTGCCACTCCCAGAACCCAAACCACTCCAAAATTGTTCACAAGAAAGACTAAAACCCTCTATTGAACTCCACCTTCATCTCTATCAACCTGAAACTCACCCGACTACTGAAAAATCTATGGTGAAATGGCTTGTATTCAACACCATAAGGAGTCCAATTAAAGGTTGCCCGATTGCCTTGGATGCCTAAGGAATCATAAAGAATTTTCCATGACTTTTGGCTTCTGCATCTTTGGTATCCTCACTAGAGACCCACCACTGACCACTATGCAACCTTGAAAGTGGTGGGAACTCACTATCACAACACCATCAAGATTCTTCAACTTCCATTTTTCTTTAGATCTCGGTAATTCTTAACCGCCAATACTAGTTTTCTTCCTTCTTCTTTGACCACTAGATTTCACGCCAACTAACTATGGGCCTGTGATGAAGCTTGATGACCTTACCAGACTGGACCGAAGACAACCCAACCATGAGTTGATGATTTTGGGGATGAGGGGAACGGTCAACCACATAGTTTACTCCTTGATTGTTGGCTCACATGTTGTCTAGGGGAGAAGAAACTCCTATGGGATTTGATACTTCTTCCCTTGATCCACATGACCAAATCAATTCATCACATAGAGGAAAAGAGGTCCTTCCCCATGTTTTAAACTCCTATGAATCCATGCGACTTGGTTTATTTGGTGGGATGTGATTAGTTGAAATATATTTTACCTTGTAGATATTTAGGAAATCAACCATCATTCTATATACAGGTTACAAATATATATGCATATGTATGCA
Organism: Alisma plantago-aquatica; assembly: GCA_963693085.1. Lineage (NCBI taxonomy): Eukaryota > Viridiplantae > Streptophyta > Magnoliopsida > Alismatales > Alismataceae > Alisma > Alisma plantago-aquatica. Next base: position 1,365,740,229 of record OY856410.1, on the reverse strand, counting down.
TTATATATATACATATATATATACATATATATTAATATATATATACTATATATATATATCAGATAGATATATATATATATTTATATATGTGTATGTATGCGTGTCTCTATATCTCTCTCTCTCTCTCTCTATATATATATATATATATATATATATATATATAAATACTAGTTTGCGTACGTTCTTGGCACGTAATTATATTTGACAATTGATGTTATTTACTATAGAATGAATAACTAGGACATGTATTACCACCTATCTCACAAAATTTCTTAATTTTGAACCTATTCTAACAGTCCTATATGAAATCCAATGGTGAGCTTTTGATACTCACATTCATATAGAAAAATATATTGCAAACATCTCCATGACCACTATGATAATGTAACTCACAATCACTTCTAACTGAAGCAATTCTTTAGGCTTGAAACCCACATATATGTAGTTGGGGTTTCTATGGTTCCAAGAATTCCTATTCATGTGAGATATTTGGTCCACATTGGTGGGTTTTGACTTTATTCTTCTGAGGGTTTGGGTCTATAAATATTTGGTTTATTTTAGCATTTATTTTAGATGGTACTATATATGACAACTCAAGCAAAAGGCCTTTGGTCTACCATCTTGTTGTAAAATATTACTACATCCATGAAGTTGTGAAAGACTAAAGGACTCCAATGCACAATATTGGGTAATGAGTAGTCATCTACAGAGTCTATAAAGAAGTGCCACATTATCAAAAATTGGTTTGTTTTCATTCTTGCAAGTTCCACAACATACCAAAACAAAGAAAATGATATTTATGTTGAAGAATAAAATTAAAAACATCTCATGGTTTGGATTATTATAAAAATAGGCTTATAGTCATGTATTAAGGAATTGTTTTTGGTGGTATTAGAAGAAAAAGCTTGAGGAAAGCCATACATTGTTAATACCTCAAAACTACAAGAGTGGGACTGATGGAGGATAAGTTTCAATATTTCATATCATCGATGGAGTTATCAAGTATTGACCATGATGTCATATCCAGTCATTGTGTTCATTGTGATTTGAAAAAGTTGGTTCAGAGACATATCCCTTGGTGATTATTTGTTCTTGTGATTATGTGTTGATTGATGAAAGTAGCTAATAAATTGACTGAAGAAGTTGAGCTTTGGATAAATGTGCAAGAATCAAACATATTCATAGACATTAAAAGAAAAATGAGTTTTAACAAACCATTTGAAATAGTCCTTGATTTTTCCTATCCAAACCCAAGAGATTGTGAGAGGAACTCCAAAATAATTATACAATGTATCATAATACACAAATGAAGACATAATTTAAACATGAACATCATTTAATTGCTGAATAAATTATACATCGACATGCATTATGTTAGAAAAAATATACCACTATAATTTATATTGATATGAACTTATGTGTAAAAGGTGATATTGTCCTCTTGTGGGATCTACATGATGCTCTGCTGCAATATACTTGAGTGCTAAAATATAATTGATTCCATTTGTTTAACTCACCTCTCATCCATCGTCACTTGGAATATTAATTTTGTAATTATTGTAATTAATTCTAAATGTCACAACCATCAAATTGATATCTTATCTTGATATTTTTATTAGATAAACTGACATGTTGTCCAAGATAGCCTTAACTCGCAACGGATTGAACCTATGAGATATATCATTTTCTTTACACCTCTACTATTATGAAAAAAACTTGTGGCTCCCTAGCATTTATTAAAATTTAATACTCATATTTTGTTGCATCAACAATACAACACAAAGGAATACCTAGATATGAAATACGCAAATAGGAAAATACTACCTTATCCATTAGCTTCAATGAAATTTTTTATATATTTTATTTTTTCTATTTTGAGACTCATTTCAATCATATTCATTCATGTAAATAATAATGTGTTGATACTAATAAATATTGTACATTTTAAAGGGATCTTCCATGATGACCACTGAATTATAGAACAAATATTTGCCAGTATCAATTATCTTTGTGTATTGATATATTGTGTGTTGCTTACATTCATGACTAATACAAATTCATTTTCCCTAATTTGATGTTTTTGCGACGATAAGAGTTTGCATCCTATAAAATGTGGTCGAACCCTATTGGGGAGTGAAAGACTTTTAGTTGTATTGTAGTGTTAAGAACACATAAAATAAGAAAATCATCATTGCAATATAAATCATTGCTGATAAAATGAAGCATTGTCTATTAGAATGAACTTTATGAAATGATTCACTCCAAGTTCAAGTTTATCATCTAAAGTTTCATACTAATTGTTGAAATTAGTCCAACATTTATATAATATAGTCACAATTTCAAAGACATGAATGTGGAATTCAATTTATATGATTGTGAATGTTATGTATACATATTAACTTGGAATCATAATATACAATTGAATTAAGTAACCTATGATTTGAATAAATAATTTCTTTCTACATGTTATTTCACAATCTTTCACATTATATTATTTTTCCACCTTTTAGACAAGAAGAACTACATAATCCTATGTTTACAAAATTCCTTATTAAAAATTATATAGTCATGTTGTATAAGTATCATAAATGAATGATAAGCATAATATAAAATTATGAGCTTCATAACCATAATAGATATATATTCTCATCATCGGGTCTAAGGTTAACAATTACTATGGTCTAACATGCACCAAAACATCAACATGAATGAATGCTTGATCCATTTTTTGATCATGAGGAAATGGTTCTAGCTTGGTGACATTTTCATTTCAAATATATACCCTGAGGCGGAGGTAGATGAGGGGAACCAGGGCTATAGGCCCCCTCTCAAATCCAAAAATATATATGTTTACATTTATAGCTTTTCCAAATATATACATGTACGTTATTTCAAGTATAATAACAAAAAAATTGTTAACTTGAGTGGTATCATGATCTTGTTTCTAACAAAGTGGCCTGAGTTCAACTCCTACATTCAACCTATTTTTTCAAGTTTTCTTTAATGAGACCCACCTATAATAACTCAGACTGAGTACTGAGTACATGTGACTCAACCCCCTGTTGTAAATTTTTGGTTGTGCCACTCCATATACCCTTTTAAGTCAGTGTGTAAATTATGTCGATAGTCTATGCCTTGACAATAATAAAATTGAGATGCTTAAAAAACCAAAATAGAATATACAAAAGGCATATAAAGGTAATTTCATCCAAGAGTAGAGAGGCAG
>OY856410.1:1365699503-1365734503 GCA_963693085.1 Alisma plantago-aquatica | reverse complement strand
TGTATATACAATGAAATGGGTTTTGGAAGGACAAAAGATCATTTGTCTCCTACATGTGGGCGTATGAGAAAAAATGAGCATAATCTACTATGCACTGAGCAAAAGATCATTAGTCTCATACATGTGGACATAGTAAGATGAAATAAAAAAATCAAGTACATCTATACATGTCAGTCTATCCATGTCAATGATGGTTATCTTACTAGTATCAATTCACTAATCATGTTTATTAATTATAGATTATCCATGTTTCCATTGGTTGGATACATACTAAATATTGCATCAAGAAATATGTATATTTTTCTTTCAGGAAGAATATAGATGTATACATACATATTGTACATAAAATCTAATATGGGCATTTGGGTTTTTGGGCCTGGGTTTGTCTCCGCCCGTACCCGGCCCAAATAAAATATGGGTTTAAATTTTAGGCCCGATCCAACCATATTATAAATAGGGTTTGGGTCTGGATCAGGTTATGCGGGCTGGGTCATGGGTCGGATCGGGCCGGCCAGACCCGATGCTCATCCCTAGCTACATGCACCTGTGCGCACTCACATGCAACACAATAGACCAGCCTGTGTTACTAATTTCATGTATGCAATGAGAACTTTGTATCTCATCCTCTAAGGACGATGAAGAAGGCCGCACCATAATATAATAAATGATAAGCATGCTTATGTGGATTATATACACTGAGCTGGTCAACGAGTCGATTATCTACTCCCTCCTCACCGGAGGCCCGTGCATCCGCCCCATACTCTGCCTCACGGCCGCCGCCCTGGTCTCCTCCATCCCGGACTCAGACTCCATTGCCATGGCCTGAGCCTGTTCTACTGATATGATCCACACCATGACGCTAATCCACGACGACCTCCCCTGCATGGACAATGATGACCTCATGACGCTAATCCACTGAACCTAATGCTTGAGTAACTGAACCTGATGCTTAAGTAACTGAACCTAAAGCTTGAGTAAATGCCAGTAAGGCTTGAGTAACTGAACCTAATGCTTGAGTGACTGAACCTAATGATTGAGTAACTGAATGTAATGCTTGAGTAACTGAAAGTAATGCTTGAGTAACTGAGAGTAATGATTGAGTAACTGATAGTAATGCTTAAGTAACTTGTTCAAAATGAAGATTGATTCTAACATAGATTGCTCTATTGTTGTTGACAAAATTGATTATTTATTAGTGTGTTGCAAAAAGACTAAATGTACAACTGATCTTGAATGCTTCGAATACATTTATGGTTTGAATGCTTATGTTCTTGAATGCTTTAAATACCTTTATGCTTTGAATGTTGTAAGAGTAACTCTAAAACCACTACGAGTAACTGATACAACCGTGCGGGTAACTAAACTAAAAGTAACATAATGCTTGAGTAACTAAAAAGTAATGCTTGAGTAACTGAAATTAATTTTTGAGTTACTGAGAGTAATGCTTGAGTAACTGAGAGTAATGGTTGAGTAATTGAAAAAACCCTACGATTAACTGTCACAACCCTGGAGTAACTGAAAAAACACTGCGAGTAACGTAAAAAGGACTACGAGTAACTGAAAAAACACTGTGAGTAACTGTGACAATACTACGAGTAACTGTGACAATTATGCGAGTAACTGGAAAAACCCTGTGAGTAACTATAATAGCAGTTAGAGTAACTACAAAAACACTGTGAGTAACTGTCACAACCCTATGAGTAATTGAACAAACAATGTGAGTAATTGAAAAAAGCTTGTGAGTAACTGAAACAAGCCTGCGAGTAACTGAACACTGCAAGTAATGGTTAAGTAACTGAACAAATACTGCGAGTAAATGTCATAAACCTACGAGTAACTAAACAAACACTGCGAGTAACTATCACAACCCTGCGAGTAACTGAACAAACATTGCGAGTAACTGAAAAAACCATGTGAGTAACTGAAAAAACCCTGTGAATAACTGAAAAAACCCTGTTAGTAACTGAAAAAACCTGTGAGTAACTATGAAACACTATGAGTAACTATGACAACAATTCGAGTAACTCAACGAGCACTACGAGTAACTCAAATAGAAGTTAGAGTAACTGTGAAAACAATATGAGTAATTGAAAAAACACTACGAGTAACTGTGACAACCCTGTGAGTAACTGAACGAGCACTACGAGTAACTCTAATAGCAATAAGAGTAACTGTGATAGCCTAGAAAAGAAACACTATGATTCAAACTCAGTTACTCTTATACTTTGTAAGAGTAAATGTGACAACACTAAGAGTATCCATTACACACAAAGACAAACACATATTCTTCAAAAAGAATAACAATGGACCCGAACATATTCTTTGTAACATATTCAAAGTATACATACAGCTGCTGGAGCACAAGGTAACACAAAGATAGATTACAAACACAAGTGAAGTACATAGAAGGTTACAAAATCACTTTCACAAAACTACACAAAAAGAACAACCCCATTACAGATTTGAACATGCCTCACTGACGCACTAATCAACTACAAACTCCACTAAAAAAGATAGAACCACATATACATCAATACCAGTAGCAACGACACCAGAACACGAGTAGTAGAAATAGTAACAACAACTCCCAATCAGCAAAACAAGAACGATCTTAACAACAGTAGCAACAACAACTCATCACACTAGAAGTAGCAGCAACACATAACCATCAACAACAGTAGCAGTAGCAGCACATCACAAGAGCATTAGCAGTAGCACATATCCATGAATTGTTGTAGTAGCAACAACTCCCAATCGCATGATAAAAGAACAAACAAAACCACAATAAGCAACACTAGGATGCTCCCCACAATTAACAACAACAGTAGAAAATAAAGCTTAGTGAGCAGTACCAGGAGCTGGAAGAGAAGAACAGAATAGATCAGTAGCAGGATAAGATAACAAATATAAACATCAAACACAAACACACAATACAAGCAACACCATATATAGTCGTTGAGCAGTAAACAGCAACGACAAGTAGTCCAAAAAGAGCATCACTGTAGAATGGACTACTTCTTAGGATAGTTCCTGCTATCATGGTTAACACCAAACTCTAAGAAATTCTTGCACTACCTCTGTCTTTTAGACTGGGCAATCTCAACTCCAGATTTAAACCTCACATCTGTGGATTTGGGTCTCCCCTTAGTTTTGCAAACATTGGGGATATGAACCTTGATAGCGGAAGAAGAAGTTGTATTTGAAGAAGTTACACCAGCACCTGCATCTGCACCAGTATCAGCGAGATCCAATTCTAACATCTCCTTTCACAAGGCTAGCAGTTTTTCATGGCAAAGATCTACAACGTTGTTCCTACACTCTATGTTCACAATTGAATTGCAGGCAGACACACACTTAAGAGTCCTCCCAGTGGATGGATGACTAACTGACGCTTTGCCAAAAATCAAAAGATGTTCTCTGTATCCTTTGGTGAATCCAGTCTCAATTTGTTACTTTTGGTCAGAGAACATCCAGACTGGATTCACTGTCATCTTCTGATTCCACATATTTTCTTACAAGGATGGGAGTCATATGCCGGCGGACATGGTCATCGTCGGGGTCGGTGCACGTGCAAACACGGATCTGTTCGAAGGGCAGCTGGAGATGGACAAATCAGGCAGGATCCATGAGGGAGAGGTTCTTGAAGATGCACATGCCAACACATTTGATTCTGGATAATTTGAATATGGTGACAATGAGCTTGTTCCAGACATGGAGGATGCAACAGGCGTATCCATGGTGATGGTAGGAGGGAACTTCCAAGTCGGGGAAGTAGTGACAGTCATTAATAATGCAGGTTGTGCCATAGTCAGAGAGGATTGAGTGTTGACTGCGAGGATGTAATTATTTGGAATAAAAAGTACCTAATTAAATTTTATCAAAGATAACACATGATTTAGAGATAACTATTCTACATAGAAAGTAACTATCACACATAAAAAGTAACTATTTTTCATAGAAAGTAACTATCACACAAAAAAATAACTATTTTACATAGAAAGTAACTATCACGCATAAACAATAACAATTTTTCATAGAATATATCTATTACACATAAAAAGTAATTGTTTTTCATTGAAAGTAACTATCACACATAAAAAGTAACAATTTTTCATATAATATAATTATTACACATAAAAAGTAACTATTTTTTATAGAAAGTAACTATCACACATAAAAAGTAACTATTTTTTATAGAAAGTAACTATCACACAAAAAAGTAACTATTTTACATAGAAAGTAACTATCATGCATAAAAAGTAACAATTTTTCATAGAATATAACTATTACACATAAAAAGTAATTGTTTTCATAGAAAGTAACTATCACACATAAAGAGTAATTAGGTTTTATAAAAAGTAACTATATGATATGTACAGTAACTATTTGGTAGAAAAAGAACCTAATTAATTTTGTCAAAAAAATAATGCATGATGAGTTATCTTGTAGACAACCCAATATAAATATCTTGTAAGTTTAAATTATAAAATATAAAAACTACTTACTAATAGTCAATGTTTTCTTTTCTTTCCCCAAAAAAATGTTCTCTTTTCTTATAAAAATTGAATAAAATGCATCGCATTACACTATCACTACCATAAAAACACCATATTGTTCACGTTTTATTTTGCACACTTTAAAAAACGTGATAACGCAAACCACTAACATCGTGTTTAGCTTTTCACGGGGTGTATGGACCACGACTCGCACAAAAAAAGGTAAATTCTTCACAGGCCTCTAGATGCCTCCACTGTCTTTCTCCTCTTACTATTATTGCTCGTGCTCTTCATGTTTCACCTTTCCTCTGTCGCTCCTTGTCTTCTCCGCCTTAGACGGTCCCTCTGCCCCAAAGTTAACCGACACATTAGGAAAAGGCCACTAGAACGCCGACGACTTCCCTCTCAACACTGCCTCTTAAATGACTCAAATCTCTGCCTCCTACCTGTATCAGGTTCCCAAAGTACGACTCTGGTACCAGCGGGTCGATGCAATGACGGCAGTCAATGAAGATGGCAAACACGGTGTACTCCTCCGACATGAGCTTCCGGGCACGGCGCGCCAGACATGTGAGCCGAGGGACTGGAATGTCGACAACAGTGGAGCGTTGGGTGGGAGTACGACATTGGTTGCGGGCTTGATCACGGCAATGGTGCATCTGGGGAAGGTGAAGATCTTCTCCGGGGGGGGGGGGGGTAGTTTCTCGTTCCCTTCACCGCTTCTTCTCCCCACCACTATCCCTCTCTCTCCTCTATTGGTCAAAAGTAGCTATAAAACCTCGCTCCTCTGCCATCGCCTCTCCCTCTCGATTTCTGAGTAAGGCACTGGTTACTAAGAGAGACGAGTAGAAGGACTGGGAGAGTGTGGGAGAAAGCGAGAGAGAGGAGGTGATCAGAGTGGCGTGAGTAACAAGTTTGAGAGAGAGAGAGAGCTACATAACAAAACCCAAGAGGCCACCGAGAGTCGCAAACAAAGGTGGGAGGGAGAGCTTGTTGTTGTAGTGCTGCTACCAGGGATTCAACAGTGATTACTCCAGGAGCGACTACTAGTAGCCATGGGAGAGGTAAGCATCAACTTACTGGCCGCCAAGTCGCCCGCGCCATCCATTAAACCCCCTCCCAGCTCTATCGCTCACTCCCCGTGCTATGCGTGCAGAAACAGGACAAGGGTGGCGACGATAAGGAGAAGTCGGCGGCGAAGGCCGAAGGAGGAGGCGGCGGAGGTGACGCGGAGAAGAACAACAAGTAAGATGGTAACAACAACAGCGAAGGCGGGGATGGGAAGAAGAAGGACGACGGGACCTTGACCATTGTCCTCATGAGGTTCTCGAAGTATGACTCCGGTACCGACGGGTCGATGCAGCGGGGGCAGTCAATGAAGATGGCAAACACGATGTACTCCTCTGACTTGAGCTTCCTGGCATGACACATGCCAAACATGCGTGCCGAGGGACTGGAATGTCGACAGCGGCAGAGCGTGGGGTGGGAGTGCAGCCTTGATCGCGGCCACGGTGGATCCGTGGAAGGCGAAGATCTTCTCCCGAAGGGGTTTTAGGTTCAGGTTCGAGGTCGTCGGATTGGACTTCTCGTGCTCCGCTGCGGAGGATGGGAGCGGGAGCTTGAGGCGTGTATTGCGGGCATAGAAACAACACATAGAAACACCCCGCTAATAATAACTAAAGGCATATAATTTACAGATAATGCCACCGTGCTTCCGTGGCCCCAGGATTTGCTGGTTTTGTTAAGAAACAGGCTGCACCTTGTTTAAGATGCTGACACGTGTTAAGTGAGTAAAATCCAGACCCTACCATTCAATGGGTAGAGACACGTGTAAATAAATCACAAAAGGAGCAGTCTACTCCTGAGAGAAACCGTAACAGAAAATCCGAACTCGCTTCCGTGACGGGTAGCATTCCCATATTACCCGTGCGGGCATTGAATAAACCCCTATATATATATAAATATAAATATATATATATATACTAAAAGAATTGTGTACCCGAGTACATGTAGCTTGTATGTACCCACCTTCGTTTGTGATGATTGTAACATTCTACTGAATAAATCAACGATATGGATGTGAAGTATACCCCTTAAATAAGATGTTTACAAAAAAATCACCACAATCTAATATTCATAGATCATCTAATAAAAGAAAATGTGTATTTTCTAATCAACGATAAGTTGCTGAAACTGTAAAAATCTAATTCGTTGATCTTCTTAAACATCTCGTGAACAACTTCCAGAGTGGAATACAATGAAGTAGTTTTTCATGATGCAATATTTTTTTTGAAAATCTAATTCGTTGATCTTCTTAAACATCTCGTGAACAACTCATACACAAAATTTGATAACATTTGGATATGTATAAGTCATGTTATGAAGACCGCAAAAATTATGCATTTCAAATTAGTTTCGCGCGTTGATTTTGTTTCCCTTGGATGAGTGACTTACACTCATCCAAATGGACTCAAAATTTGTATGTAACCTAGTTATAGTATGACGGTGAAGATCAATGGTTTATATTTTGAAAAAAATAGTTGTGATATACAAACACACTTGAGTGTATTCGTGCAATCCATACACTCGAGTGTATTCTAGCCTGACTCTATATATAGAGTCAGGCTAGAATACACTCGAGTGTATCCGGAGCAGAATACACTCAAGTAGTTTTTCATGATGCAATATTTTTTTGAAAATCTAATCCGTTGATCTTCTTAAACATCTCGTAAACAACTCATACGCAAAATTTGAGCACATTTGGATATGTATAAGTCATGTTATGAAGACCGCAAAAATTATGCATTTCAAATTAGTTTCGCGCGTCGATTTTATTTCCCTTGGATGAGTGACTTATACTCATCCAAATGGGCTCAAAATTTGTATGTAGCCTAGTTATAGTATGACAGTGAAGATCAATGGTTTACATTTTGCAAAAAATAGTCTTGATATACAAACACACTTGAGTGTATTCGTGCGATCCGTACACTCGAGTGTATTCTAGCCTGACTCTTAGAGTCAGGCTAGAATACACTCGAGTGTATCCGGAGCGGAATACACTCAAGTAGTTTTTCATGATGCAATATTTTTTTTGAAAATCTAATCCGTTGATCTTCTTAAAAATCTCATGAACAACTCATATGCAAAATTTGAGCACATTTGGATATGTATAAGTCATGTTATGAAGACCGCAAAAATTATGCATTTCAAAATAGTTTCGCGCATCGATTTTGTTGTCCTTGGATGAGTGACTTACACTCATCCAAATGGGCTCAAAATTTGTATGTAGCCTATTTATAGTATGACGGTGAAGATCAATGGTTTACATTTTGCAAAAAAATAGTCTTGATATACAAACACACTTGAGTGTATTCGTGCGATCCGTACACTCGAGTGTATCCGGAGAAGAATACACTCAAGTTGTTTTTCATGATGCAATATTTTTTTTGAAAATCTAATCCGTTGATCTTCTTAAACATCTCATGAGCAACTCATACGCAAAATTTGAGCACATTTGGATATGTATAAGTCATGTTATGAAGACCGCAAAAATTATGCATTTCAAATTTGTTTCGCGCGTCGATTTTGTTGTCCTTGGATGAGTGACTTACACTCATCCAAATGGGCTCAAAATTTGTATGTAGCCTAGTTATAGTATGACGGCGAAGATCAATGGTTTACATTTTGCAAAAAATAGTCTTGATATACAAACACACTTGAGTGTATTCGTGCAATCCGTACACTCGAGTGTATTCTAGCCTGACTCTATGTATAGAGTCAGGCTAGAATACACTCAAGTGTATCCGGAGCGGAATACACTCAAGTAGTTTTTCATGATGCAATATTTTTTTTTGAAAATCGAATCCGTTGATATTCTTAAACATCTCGTGAACAACTCATACGCAAAATTTGAGCACATTTGGATATGTATAAGTCATTTTATGAAGACTGCAAATATTATGCATTTCAAATTAGTTTTGTGCGTTGATTTTTTTGCCCTTGGATGAGTGACTTACACTCATCCAAATGGGCTCAAAATTTGTATGTAGCCTAGTTATAGTATGACGGTGAAGATAAATGGTTTACATTTTGCAAAAAAAAGTTTTGATATACAAACACACATGAGTGTATTCGTGCGATCCGTACACTCGAGTGTATTCTAGCCTGACTCTATATATACAGTTAGGCTAGAATACTCTCGAGTGTATCCGGAGTGGAATACACTCAAGTAGTTTTTCATGATGCAATATTTTTTTTGAAAATCTAATCCATTGAACTTCTTAAACATCTCGTGAAAAACTCATATGCAAAATTTGAGCACATTTGGATATGTATAAGTCATGTTATGAAGACCGCAAAAATTATGCATTTTCAAATTAGTTTCACGCGTCGATTTTGTTGCCCTTGGAAGAGTGACTTACGCTCATCCAAATGGGCTCAAAATTTGTATGTAGCCTAGTTATAGTATGAAGGTGAAGATCAATGGTTTACATTTTGCAAAAAATAGTCTTGATATACAAACACACTTGAGTGTATTCGTGCGATCCGTACACTCGAGTGTATTCTAGCCTGACTCTATATATAGAGTCAGGCTAGAATACGCTCGAGTGTATCCGGAGCGGAATACACTCAAGTAGTTTTTCATGATGCAATATTTTTTTTGAAAATATAATCCATTGATCTTCTTAAACAACTCGTGAACAACTCATACGCAAAATTTGAGCACATTTGGATATGTATAAGTCATGTTATGAAGACCGCAAAAATTATGCATTTCAAATTAGTTTCGTGCGTCGATTTTGTTGCCCTTGGATGAGTGACTTACACTCATCCAAATGGGCTCAAAATTTGTATGTATCCTAGTTATAGTATGACAGTGAAGATCAATGGTTTACATTTTGCAAAAAATAGTCTTAATATACAAACACACTTGAGTGTATTCGTGCGATCCGTACATTCGAGTGTATCCGGAGTGGAATACACTCAAGTAGTTTTTCATGATGCAATATTTTTTTTGAAAATCTAATCTGTTGATCTTCTTAAACATCTCGTGAGCAAATCATACGCAAAATTTGAGAACATTTGGATATGTATAAGTCATGTTATGAAGACCACAAAAATTATGCATTTCAAATTAGTTTCGCGCGTCGATTTTGTTGCCCTTGGATGAGTGACTTACACTCATGCAAATGGTATCAAAATTTGTATGTAGCCTAGTTATAGTATGACGGTGAAGATCAATGGTTTACATTTTGCAAAAAACAGTCTTGATATACAAACACACTTGAGTGTATTTGTGAGATCTGTACACTCGAGTGTATTCTAGCCTGACTCTATATATAGATTCAGTCGAGAATACACTCGAGTGTATCCGGAGCGGAATACACTCAAGTAGTTTTTCATGATGCAATATTTTTTTTGAAAATATAATACGTCGATCTTCTTAAACATCTCATGAACAACTCATACGCAAAGTTTGAGCACATTTGGATATGTATAAGTCATGTTATGAAGACCGCAAAAATTATGCATTTCAAATTAGTTTCGCGCGTCAATTTTGTTGCCCTTGGATGAGTGACTTACACTCATCCAAATGGGCTCAAAATTTGTATGTAGCCTAGTTATAGTATGACGGTGAAGATCAATGGTTTACATTTTGCAAAAAATAGTCTTGATATACAAACACACTTGAGTGTATTCGTGTGATCCGTACACTCGAGTGTATCCGGAGCGGAATACACTCAAGTAGTTTTTCATGATGCAATATTTTTTTTTGAAAATCGAATCTGTTGATCTTCTTAAACATCTCGTGAACAACTCATACGCAAAATTTGAGCACATTTGGATATGAATAAGTCATGTTATGAAGACCGCAAAAATTATGCATTTCAAATTACTTTCGCGCGTCGATTTTGTTGCCCTTGGATGAGTGACTTACACTCATCCAAATGGGATCAAAATTTGTATGTAGCCTAGTTATAGTATGACGGTGAAGATCAATGGTTTACATTTTGCAAAAAATAGTCTTGATATACAAACATACTTGAGTGTATTCGTGTGATCCGTACACTCGAGTGTATTCTAGCCTGACTCTATATATAGAGTCAGGCTATAATACACTCAAGTAGTTTTTCATGATGCAATATTTGTTTTTGAAAATCTAATCCATTGATCTTCTTAAACATCTCGTGAACAACTCATACGCAAAATTTGAGCACATTTGGATATGTATAAGTCATGTTATGAAGACCGCAAAAATTATGAATTTCAAATTAGTTTCGCGCGTCGATTTTGTTGCCCTTGGATGAGTGACTTACACTCATGCAAATGGGCTCAAAATTTGTATGTAGCCTAGTTATAGTATGACAGTGAAGATTGTAACATCCCTGACCTGGGTTATGCTTTAACCCTAGGTGTTTTGATTAAGAAAGATGATTATATGCTTAATCTCATCTTGTGAAAAGTAATTAAGGCTCAAAAGGAACCTATGTTTCAATTTTGGTCCTGTTTGAACAATGTTGAAGCAATGTTTGCTTATTTTGGACTAAAGTGCAAATTACCCAAGTTGAGGGGTTAAATTGCAAATGTTGCATGATAAGATGTTTCTCTGATGTTGAGACATCAGAAGAATGAATATGATGTAGTGGTATGGTTTCCACAAGCCTGGACACCAAGATTAAGCTTGTAAAGCAATCCTTGTGCATTAAAACCTAGTTTTGGTGTAATGTGCAATTTACCCAAAATCTAGGGTTCAATATGCAAATTACCACTTCAACAAGGTCCCTAATGTTTCTTAGCATCATTTAGAGAAAAGAAAATGAGAGGGACTCCTCATTTGAATTAAGTTGTAGGAGAGAGAATGTTGACATTAAAATAATCAAGAATAATGCCTAATTGAAACCCTAATTCAATTTAGGGCAAAACAATGAATAAAAATAATTGAAGGGCTTTCAACCAAAATGTTTTGGGTTGATTTTGAATAAGGATGGACGTTCCTTTAACAAGATAAGGAACGAAAATATCTTAAGTAGGTGAAATTCCACTCACCTTTTTATAAAGAAAAGTAATATCCACTCACATGTGGGATATTATATTATAAGCATTAAGGTGCTTAATTTACTTTTCTTTAAATTGAGGATAATGAAAGAGAATTAAAGGAAAGGAAGGTGCCTTGTATCAAAGATAGTTGAGGGGGAAGAGGCGGCCACTTTATTGGGATTAATTGGATTTTTATAAAGCATTTTCTCTCTCATCAATTTCCTTATAGAAGTGCCATTTCCAAGCCCAAACCAAGGCCTTTTCGGATTTTCTTCTTCCCCTTGCTTGAAAAACCGACCAAGGAGCTAGGGTGGAGCAGGGAGCACGTCCCCAACCTGTGGGTAAGCCCTTGACCTTCGTTCTCCATGATTTCATGGTGGAAATCAAAAATAAATTATGGATTCCTTCTGATTTCGATCTCCTCTTCAACCCTAGCCAACTTTTACAAACAAAAGCTTGAGGACGAGCCTAGGGGGAGTTGCAAGAGCTTCAACCACCATTAATGGCGTGAGCTTGGAGCTTTGGAGCTCAATTGGAGGCGGGTTTTATAAGTCAAACCCTTAAACATTCCAATTGCATCAATTCTCTATGCTTTGTTGATTGATTTCTTCAATTTTATACACTTTTGTTTCTTTGCTGCAAATTCCATCAAGAACGGTTGCTGTTATTGGGTGCACGAAGGAAGATGATGATGACATCATCATAAGAAAGCACCTCACCAAATATCTTGGGAGCAAACGATCTCAAAAGTTGGGACCAAACGGTTTCACCAAAACCGTTTGGTGACCAAAATGGTTGCACACCGTTTGGTGGCAAACGGGTTCAAACCCGTTTGAAAGAGTTGACCAAGCATTGACCGTTTGGTAATCTCGTTCCTAATTATGTAGGCTAATGACCCTCCAAATTTTAGGGGTTAACTCCAAAGTAATCATAGGTTTAAGGCCAATCAATTTGACAAATTGAATTGAATTAAGTGCTGATTTTCAACCTGATTAACTTGACCTGCTTGGGCAAACGGATTCAAGACCGTTTGAGTGAGTTGACCAAGCGTTGACCGTTTGGTATTCCTGTTCATAATTATGTTGGTTAATGACTCTCCAAATTTGAGGGGTTAACTCCAAAGGAATCGTGAGTTTATGGCTATTCAATTAGGAAAACCCTAATTGAAAACAGTGCTGAAATTCCAATGAGTTAAGTTGAGATTTTGGGTTGATTAGCCCAAACGGGTTCAAGACCGTTTGGGGATCATCCAAACGGGTTCAAGACCGTTTGGGGATCACCCCAAGACCGTTTGGAGGTCTGGGGTCAAGTATAGTTGACCAATCGAAGGTCCAAAGGTACCAAATCATACTGCAACTCAATGCTGATTTGTTGATCAACTCGATAGACCAATCCATGATGATTTTTCACTAAAGTCCAAAGGTTGGATGAGCCAAACGGTCTCAAGACCGTTTGGAGATCATCCAAACGGTCTCAAGACCGTTTGGTGGTCACCCAAGACCGTTTGGAGGTCTAGGGTTGAGTATGATTAGGTGTTTGAAGGCCTAAAGGTACCAAGTTGATCTGCAATAAATTGCTGAATTGGGGAGCACTTCAATACTCCAAACCCTACTTGGATGGCTTGGTTTTGATTGATATGATAGGAAAACGGTCTCAAGACCATTTGGAGGTCATACAAACGACCTCAAGACCGTTTGGGGTCAGGTCATACCCAATTTGGATGATGGTTCAATGGTTTCAAAGCAACTAGTCTTACATTGATTAGTGTTGTTGAATCATCGATTCCAAACCCTAATTCAATTGAATCAAACCCTAATTGATGATAAATTGAGGGTCAATTGAGAGTCAAATCAGTTGAAGGTTGAACTATTAAACTCAATTGAAGTATGAGGGTAGGTCCAATTGATGACTGGTTCCATGAATTCAATGATTGAAGGAATCAACATTGAAACCCTAATTCAACTGGATAGCCTATGTAATGGAGGTCCAATGTGATTGAATCTCTTGAGAATAAAGATGATGAATGATCCATTGATCCAATGTTGATTAGTAATGATAATCAAAGAAGGTACAAAGGTTGAAACCCGAATAGTACCTAAGGGATTAGTGCCAATTAAGGGATGCATTCCTAATTGCTTATAGGGTCAATGACTTGATACACTATGTTAATCATAGTTGTATGTACTCAACTAAAGGGTGTTATGACCTATTCAAGTTGAGAAGTTGATATCATGAATTCATACTTGAATATGATTCATGTGGTGGTTAAGAGTTATGATCCTTAAGTAAAGAGATCATGAAACCCTAAACATGAACATAAACCCTAATTGACAGGGTTATTGAACTCAAACCCTAGTTGAGGGTGTATCCTTATGAAACCCTAGTTGAGGGTGTATCCATGTGAAACCCTAGTTGAGGGTGTATCCATGTGAAACCCTAACTGAGGGTGTATCCATGTGAAACCCTAGTTGAGGGTGTATCCATGTGAAACCCTAATTGAGGGTGATTTCATGAGAAACCCTAATTGGGAATGATTAGCAAACCTTGAATATGGGAAACGTGATATGAAACCCTAATGAAGGGTGATGCTATATGTAATCCCTATTCTAAAGAAGGGAGATGGTATGTGAAACCCTAATCCCTAATGAAAGAATAGAATTCATACTTGAATATGATTCACGAGGGGAACTTCTGTAGCACGACCGTGGTAGCTTCACTTTGCACGACCATGCAAGGTAGCACGGCCGTGGTGGCTTCCCTTCACATGGCCGTGGTGCTCTATGCTTGATTTAGAGGTGATTTGAAAGTGACCTCACATGATCGTATAACTTGATATGATTATAAGTCCAATATAATTGGATGAAGGATACATAAGATATGTGATGAGAAACCCTAGTTGAGGGTGTATCATTGTGATTATTTATAAGCAACTTTATAATAAAGTCATGCCTTAAACTAAGATAAGTCCATATCATGTGAGATAGCTGTACAATTCTAATGTGTGGCCTTTGCATTATATGCTAAAGGTAAGAGATTAGTGATGGGATGTATTAAGAGGGAAATACCTTAATACAAGATAAGATGGATAACTCAACAGAGTTTGAAATGATGAGAAAGTGATACATCAAGATATGATAGTTATCACATTCAGCATTTCAGGGTTTATATGCCTTGATGTACTTCAAATCCAATATAATTGGGTAAGAAACATATGAAGTGTGTTATGAAACTATTACAATGAAATGTAATGAGTCGTTACACCTTGATGAGTGTTAATTAATGTACCTTGAGAATGGGGTTAAGCCCAAATGATGTGTATGATATAATCATACCATGATAAGGATGAGAAATGAACTCATACCTTGAATTGATGATCATTAATGCTATATGATGAAAGTAATGTTCTAGAATAATCAAATATGATATCCTTGAATGCCCCAGAGGTATGGAATAATGTATTAAGGGTTGGACAGATAATGAGATCATGAACTCTTTATTAATGAGAAATGGGGAACCCTAATCCTAATTTGGGTAAAGGGAATGAAAAGCCCTATTTGATAGTAAACCATAATTCCTGGTAGAGGAATAATGGTGTTGCTATCACATCATATGATGTGATGAATATCTTGTATTACTGTTATCATGCCTAATAACCATACAGATATTATGAGATGATGTATATAGCTAGTGTGAGTTGTGACATTTATATAATAAATGTTGATTGGCATTATGTGCCTTAATGTTGTTGTTGCTTAGTAAAAGAAGCAATATGCATGGACTTTTATGAGTCACATGAGTAAGTTGTTACCCAGCAAGAGGTGACAAGATATTTCATGGCCTTGTGAGCCAGGTGTGATGCTTGTGTAACAAGTATCATGAATGCCTTGGTCAGATGACCTGAAGGTGATAGTTACCTAAAAAAGGTATAATAATGCTCAATGATGAGTTAAGGGTTTGAATACCCAGAACCATATGATTATGGTGGTGAGAAAGTGAAGGGATGATAATTCCCAGTATTGAAATGGAGGACTGAGTTCCCAGGGTCTTTGAAAGACTGATAAATATCTGATAAAAGTAGTACATGTCTCTTTATAGCATTGTTGTAATAAGTTATGTTTGAGAACTTGGATGATGCTAAAAGAATATTAGAATGCACTTAATAAATCAAGTGAAATCTATTCATGTAGTGCTATGACCATAGATCCATCATCGTCAGGAATAGGTGATGGTGAAACGGGTGCCCACGGCAAAACCCGGAGCACATATTTTGAATATGTGGGGGTAAATGGGCGAAAATATCCTTACGTCCTCTTGAAGAGATTGTTGGAAGGTAAACAAGAAACCTCTCAATCCTTCATGAATATGTCGGGATGGATGTATCATGAATCTCCCAATTATACTTAATGTCAGATCGAGGAGATAAACAAGAAATCTCTCGATTGGCGATGAGAGTGCAGTTGACGCTGTAACTCTGTAGCGAAGGTGCCAGAATACCCTGGCTAGCTAGTTAGCAGAGACACGACATGTCCTACATGTGGTCTCGTACTGACCGAGACAGATGAGGTCATAAGAATCCGGCTCTTTTGATGACCTATGTATGGTACCGAGGCGATTTCGTAATGGTCGGTTGGAGTATGAGCGGTATATCTCATCTCCTCAAAGCATAAGTGTGATTGTAAAATGTAATCAGCCGTATAGCATGTTTGCTTAAGGATTGAATACGGAGATTCATTGGCTGATGTTGCATTTCTTTGTGCATTCCTTAGTAGATAAATGTTAATTATGTTTCTTTATATTCTCTACAAAGTAGACAGATGAATTACTTATCTAGCATGGGTAGATGCAGTGACCTCCTTGAGAATGGAGATTATCTTATTCTGTTCTATGATGAATAATTCTAACTGATAATGTAAAAGTAACCCCTACTCAGTTTTAATTCGATAAACTGCAATAACAATGTTTTTGGCGGAGAGTTATATCTCTCGCTGGGGCAATTTTCAATTGTCTCACCCCCGTGGGAAACATTTTTAGGTATGCATGGAAGGCAGAGCAGAAACCCTAGAACAGGGAAAGAGCAGCAGCAACAGCAGGGACATCAATAAGATCTCAGGTGGAAATATTGTCTGTCTAGTCATATATATAGTAGTCTTATGTGTCGTCTCTGTACTCTCAGGTCCTCAGAGTTTTAAATGTATCAATCTGAGTTTTGGCTTAGTGCCTCGAAGTTTTTAATACTGCCTGTGTATATTTGTTAACAGGGCAGTCAATGTTGTAATCCTTGAAAAGGAATGGTACAGGTTGTGTACTTGTGAACCAGGATGAATTTGGAATACTCTGGTTCATGGTTAAAGAGTTTTCCTATGAATGGATCTCTTTGCAAAAAGTTTTAAATTTTCAGTGATTTTCAGTAATCCGCTGCAAATAATTCGCTTCCGCATTAGTTAATCCTGTTTTTGCGAGACGGTCGTTTCAATTAGTGGTATCAGAGCTCTAGGTTTCTTGAGTCTACAGAGACATAGGACTAAGTTGTTGAGTCTGTGTTAGTGTCCTCCAGTATACCCTATAATGATTTCTGCTTGTGCAGAGAAAGCGTAAAGTTTAAAATGAATGGAGAGCACAATGAACACATTTCTTAGGGCAATGTTGTTGCACCAAGAAGAGGTGCAAGGGATCATGCAAGAATAGAATGAGTGCCTGAGAATCCCCATTAAGACCTGATCAGGATAGAGAATCCTATGATCATGCTCTTGTTGGGAAGATTAGGGCAACAATAATGCATATGAGTGGACTGGATGCTAGGCTTACAACCTAGGTTATCAGTCCTTAATACAGAAAGCTTGAGCTTTAAATGAGTTCCTAAATGACTTAGTCATGTTGGAACAAGGGAAAGTATGGAAAAGATTAACTTATAGCAAGAAAGTGGACTCTGCTATGAGTTCAGACAGATAATAAATATGTGATGGTAGTGCCCAAGAAGGGGCAATAAGCTGAGAAGTAGGGAATGGTCTCTATAATTCTAGATACATTTGCCTAATGGTTTTAAAAAGCCAAGTTTTTGGTACTAATAGTGCAATAAATGCCTAGTGTATCAGGGAAGTAGCCACTAAGTAAGTGCAAAGGTCTTAACCTTTCACCTGTAAGATTCTATGGATTAGTTTTTGCTTCAGTAATAAGACTAGTAAGACCATGATATGAGTACAAGGTATGTTATAAATGTGTACATGTTGAGTACACTAAACCCTTTTTGTTATAAAAAGGAGAATTGTTGATATTGTTTTCCCCATTGGTTGCTATATAGGGATGAAATGATGAGAACTAGAATTTGAATTCTGTTTAGTATTCTTTTAAATGCTCTATATTGATCTTACCTCCATGAAAGAGGAAGAGGTATAGAAGAGATGCCTGGATAAAATCCAGGGATGTTAAATCTTATGTTATGGTAATATGAAAAGAAAGGAATATGATAGCATGTAAGTGCATACTACTTGATCTCAGTACTTGTAAACCCTGATCAGGTGTACAACTATTGATGATAAAGTGAGTATGGAAACTCTTAGATTGATTCTTTTTGATTGCCCTGATCAAGCAATCATTCTGATACAATCTAAAGAGTATCATGAAATTGGAAATATGATATGGATAAATGTATCATATCTTAAGAACAAGAAGGAAGGATCTGATAGGAATTCAGATCAGTATGTGTATATGAGGAAGTAAAATTATGACCCTCATATGATGAGAAAGAGAACAAGGGAGGTGATCCCTGTTCTATAAAGTTGTAAATATGATAAAAGAAAGATGAGAATATAATGTGTTTTCAACACATGCGACTGATACCAAGGTAAGAGATTCTGGTATCTGAGAATTATCATATGGTTTAGATTGGCTACCTGGAATGGTCAACTATGAAATCAGTATGATTATATAAAATGATATGAACATCATATGTTAGGGGTTTATGCTTTGCATAAACATAACAACTAAATATGTCTTTAAGATAAGTTCTCATTTGACTCTATGAGAATATGGTGTGAAGGAACTTTGTGCTAATCAAAGTTCTATGATGTCTACATAACAACGAGGTGTTATGAAGAGACATGATGATATGATGAATGAATGATATCTGTTCCCTTTATCTGGGATTTCGGGGATGAAATCCTTGTTAGGGGTTTATAATTTGTAACATCCCTGACCTGGGTTATGCTTTAACCCTAGGTGTTTTGATTAAGAAAGATGATTATATGCTTAATATCATCTTGTGAAAAGTAATTAAGGCTCAAAAGGAACCTATGTTTCAATTTTGGTCCTGTTTGAACAATGTTGAAGCAATGTTTGCTTATTTTGGACTAAAGTGCAAATTACCCAAGTTGAGGGGTTAAATTGCAAATGTTGCATGATAAGATGTTCCTATGATGTTGAGACATCATAATAATGAATATGATGTAGTGGTATGGTTTCCACAAGCCTGGACACCAAGATTAAGCTTGTAAAGCAATCCTTGTGCATTAAAACCTAGTTTTGGTGTAATGTGCAATTTACCCAAAATCTAGGGTTCAATATGCAAATTACCACTTCAACAAGGTCCCTAATGTTTCTTATCATCATTTAGAACAAAAAAAATGAGAGGGACTCCTCATTTGAATTAAGTTGTAGGAGAGAGAATGTTGACATTAAAATAATCAAGAATAATGCCTAATTGAAACCCTAATTCGATTTAGGGCAAAAAAATGAATAAAAATAATTGAATGGCTTTCAACCAAAATGTTTTGGGTTGATTTTGAATAAGGATGGACGTTCCTTTAACAAGATAAGGAACGAAAATATCTTAAGTAGGTGAAATTCCACTCACCTTTTTATAAAGAAAAGTAATATCCACTCACATGTGGGATATTATATTATAAGCATTAAGGTGCTTAATTTGCTTTTCTTTAAATTGAGGATAATGAAGGAGAATTAAAGGCAAGGAAGGTGCCTCGTACCCAAGATAGTTGAGGGGGAAGAGGCGGCCACTTTATTGGGATTAATTGGATTTTTATAAAGCATTTTCTCTCTCATCAATTTCCTTATAAAAGTGCCATTTCCAAGCCCAAACCAAGGCCTTTTTCGGATTTTCTTCTTCCCCTTGCTTGAAAAACCGACCAAGGAGCTAGGGAGGAGCAGGGAGCACGTCCCCAACCTGTGGGTAAGCCCTTGACCTTCGTTCTCCATGATTTCATGGTGGAAATCGAAAATAAATTATGGATTCCTTCTTATTTCGATCTCCTCTTCAACCCTAGCCAACTTTTACAATCAAAAGCTTGAGGACGAGCCTAGGGGGAGTTGCAAGAGATTCATACAGCATTAATGGCGTGATCTTGGAGCTTTGGAGCTCAATTGGAGGCGGGTTTTATAACTCAAACCCTTAAACATTGCTATTGCATCAATTCTCTATGCTTTGTTGATTGATTTCTTCAATTTTATACACTTTTGTTTCTTTGCTGGAAATTCCATCAAGAACGGTTTCTGTTATTGGGTGCACGAAGGAAGATGATGATGAAATCATCATAAGCAAGCACCTAACCAAATATCTTGGGAGAAAACGATCTCAAAAGTTGGGACCAAACGGTTTCACCAAAACCATTTGGTGGCAAACGGGTTCAAACCCATTTGAAGGAGTTGACCAAGCGTTGACCGTTTGGGAATATCATTCCTAACTATGTAGGCTAATGACCCTCCAAATTTGAGGGGTTAACTCCAAAGGAATCATAGGTTGAAGGCCAATCAATTAGACAAATCGAATTGAATTAAGTGCTGATTTTCAACCTGATTAACTTGACCTTCTTGGGAAAACGGGTTCAAGACCGTTTGAGTGAGTTGACCAAGCATTGACCTTTTGGGATTCCTGTTCATAATTATGTTGGTTAATGACTCTCCAAATTTGAGGGGTTAACTCCAAGTAATCGTGAGTTGAAGGCTATTCAATTAGGCAAACCCTAATTGAAAACAGTGCTGAAATTCCAATGAGTTAAGTTGAGATTTTAAGTTGATTAGCCCAAACGGGTTCAAGACCGTTTGGGGATCATCCAAACGGGTTCAAGACCGTTTGGGGATCACCCCAAGACCGTTTGGAGGTCTGGGGTCAAGTATAGTTGACCAATTGAAGGTCCAAAGGTACCAAATCATACTGCAACTCAATGCTGATTTGTTGATCAACTCGATAGACCAATCCATGATGATTTTTCACTAAAGTCCAAAGGTTGGATGATCCAAACGGTCTCAAGACCGTTTTGAGCTCATCCCAACGGTCTCAAGACCGTTTGGTGGTCACCCAAGACCGTTTGGAGGTCTAGGGTTGAGTATGATTAGGTGTTTGAAGGCCTAAAGGTACCAAGTTGATCTGCAATAAATTGCTGAATTGGTGAGCACTTCAATACTCCAAACCCTACTTGGATGGCTTGGTTTTGAGTGATATGATGGGCAAACGGTCTCAAGACCGTTTGGAGGTCATCCAAACGACCTCAAGACCGTTTGGGGTCAGGTCATACCCAATTTTGATGATGGTTCAATGGTTTCAAAGCAACTAGTCTTACATTGATTAGTGTTGTTGAATCATCGATTCCAAACCCTAATTCAATTGAATAAAACCCTGATTGATGATCAATTGAGGGTCAATTGAGAGTCAAATAAGTTTAAGGTTGAACTATTAAACTCAATTGAAGTATGAGGGTAGGTCTAATTGATGACTGGTTCCATGAATTCAATGATTGAAGGAATCAACATTGAAACCCTAATTCAATTGGATACCCTATGTAATGGAGGTCCAATGTGATTGAATCTCTTGAGAATCAAGATGATGAATGATCCATTGATCCAATTTTGATTAGTAATGATAATCAAAGAAGGTACAAAGGTTGAAACCCGAATAGTACCTAAGGGATTAGTGCCAATTAAGGGATGAATTCCTAATTGCTTATAGTGTCAATGACTTGATACACTATGTTAATCATAGTTGTATGTACTCAACTAAAGGGTGATATGACCTATTAAAGTTGAGAAGTTGATAGCATGAATTCATACTTGAATATGATTCATGTGGTGGTTAAGAGTTATGATCCTTAACTAAAGAGATCATGAAACCCTAAACATGAACATAAACCCTAATTGACAGGGTTATTGAACTCAAACCCTAGTTGAGGGTGTATCCTTATGAAACCCTAGTTGAGGGTGTATCCATTTGAAACCCTAGTTGAGGGTGTATCCATGTGAAACCCTAACTGAGGGTGTATCCATGTGAAACCCTAGTTGAGGGTGTATCCATGTGAAACCCTAATTGAGGGTGATTTCATGAGAAACCCTAATTGGGAATGATTAGCAAACCTTGAATATGAGAAACGTGATATGAAACCCTAATGAAGGGTGATGCTATATGTAATCCCTATTCTAAAGAAGGGAGATGGTATGTGAAACCCTAATCCCTAATGAAAGAATAGAATTCATACTTGAATATGATTCATGAGGGGAACTTCTGTAGTACGACCGTGGTAGCTTCACTTTGCACGACCGTGCAAGGTAGCACGGCCGTGGTGGCTTCCCTTCGCACGGCCGTTCTTGGTTGCACGGCCGTTGTGCTCTATGCTTGATTTTGAGGTGATTTGAAAGTGACCTCATATGATCATATACCTTGATATGATTATAAGTCCAATATAATTGGATGAAGGATACATACGATATGTGATGAGAAACCCTAGTTGAGGGTGTATCATTGTGATTATTTATAAGAAACTTTATAATAAAGTCATGACTTAAACTAAGATAAGTCCATATCATGTGAGATAGCTGTACAATTCTAATGTGTGGCCTTTTCATTATATGCTAAAGATAAGAGATTAGTGATGGGATGTATTAAGAGGGAAATACCTTAATACAAGATAAGATGGATAACTCAACAGAGTTTGAAATGATGAGAAAGTGATACATCAAGATATGATAGTTATCACATTCAGCATTTCAGGGTTTATATGCCTTGATGTACTTCAAATCCAATATAATTGGGTAAGAAACATATGAAGTGTGTTATGAAACTATTACAATGAAATGTAATGAGTCGTTACACCTTGGTGAGTGTTAATTAATGTACCTTGAGAATGGGGTTAAGCCCAAATGATGTGTATGATATAATCATACCATGATAAGGATGAGAAATGAACTCATACCTTGAATTGATGATCATTAATGCTATATGATGAAAGTAATGTTCTAGAATAATCAAATATGATATCCTTGAATGCCCCAGAGGTATGGAATAATGTATTAAGGGTTGGATAGATAATGAGATCATGAACTCTTTATTAATGAGAAATGGGGAACCCTAACCCTAATTTGGGTAAAGGGAATGAAAAGCCCTATTTGATAGTAAACCCTAATTCCTAGTAGAGGAATAATGGTGTTGCTATCACATCATATGATGTGCTGAATATCTTGTATGACTGTTATCATGCCTAATAACCATACAGATATTATGAGATGATGTATATAGCTAGTGTGAGCTGTGACATTTATATAATAAATGTTGATTGGCATTATGTGCCTTAATGTTGTTGTTGCTTAGTAAAAGAAGCAATATGCATGGACTTTTATGAGTCACATGAGTAAGTTGTTACCCAGTGAGAGGTGACAAGATATTTCATGGACTTGTGATCCAGGTGTGATGCTTGTGTAACAAGTATCATGAATGCCTTGGTCAGATGACCTGAAGGTGATAGTTACCTGAAAAAGGTATAATAATGCTCAATGATGAGTTAAGGGTTTGAATACCCAGAACCATATGATTGTGGTGATGAGAAAGTGAAGGGATGATAATTCCCAGTATTGAAATGAGGGACTAAGTTCCCAGGGTCTTTGAAAGACTGATAAATATCTGATAAAAGTAGTACATGTCTCTTTATAGCATTGTTGTAATAAGTTATGTTTTTGAACTTGGCTGATGCTAAAAGAATATGAGAATGTACTTAATAAATCAAGTGAAATCTATTCATGTAGTGCTCTGACCATAGATCCATCATTGTCAGGAATAGGTGATGGTGAAACGGGTGCCCGCGACAAAACTCGAAGCACATATTTTAAATATGTGGGGGTAAATGGGCGAAAATATCCTTACGTCCTCTTGAAGAGATTGTTGGAAGGTAAACAAGAAACCTCTCAATCCTTCATGAATATGTCGGGATGGATGTATCATGAATCTCCCAATTATACTTAATGTCGGATCGAGGAGATAAACAAGAAATCTCTCGATTGGCGATGAGAGTGCAGTTGACACTGTAACTCTGTAGCGAAGGTGCCAGAATACCCTGGCTAGCTAGCTAGCAGAGACACGAGATGTCCTGCATGTGGTCTCGTACTGACCGAGACAGATGAGGTCATAAGAATCCGACTCTTTTGATGACCTATGTATGGTACCGAGGAGATTTCGTAATGGTCGGTTGGAGTATGAGCGGTATATCTCATCTCCTCAGAGCATAAGTGTGATTGTAAAATGTAATCAGCCGTATAGCATGTTTGCTTAAGGATTGAATACGGAGATTCATTGGCTGATGTTGCATTTCTTTGTGCATTCCTTAGTAGATAAATGTTAATTATGTTTCTTTATATTCTCTGCAAAGTAGACAGATGAATTACTTATCTACCTTGGGTAGATGCAATGACCTCCTTGAGAGTGGAGATTATCTTATTCTGTTCTATGATGAATAATTCTACCTGATAATGTAAAAGTAACCCCTACTCAGTTTTAATTTGATAAACTGCAATAACAATGTTTTTGGCGGAGAGTTATATCTCTCGCTGGGGCAATTTTCAATTGTCTCACCCCCGTGGGAAACATTTTTAGGTATGCATGGAAGGCAGAGCAGAAACCCTAGAACAGGGAAAGAGCAGCAGCAACAACAGGGACATCAATAAGATCTCAGGTGGAAATTTTGTCTGGCTAGTCATATAGATAGTAGTCTTATGTGTCGTCTCTGTACTCTCAGGTCCTCAGAGTTTTAAATGTATCAATATGAGTTTTGGCTTAGTGCCTCGAAGTTTTTAATACTTCATGTGTATATTTGTTAACAGGACAGTCAATGTTGTAATCCTTGAAAAGGAATGGTACAGGTTGTGTAGTTATGAACCAGGATGAATTTGGAATACTTTGGTTCATGGCTAAAGAGTTTTCCTATGAATGGATCTCTTTGCAAAAAGTTTTCAATTTTCAGTGATTTTCAGTAATCCGCTGCAAATAATTCGCTTCCGCATTAGTTAATCCTGTTTTTGCGAGTCGGTCGTTTCAAAGATCAATGGTTTACATTTTGCAAAAAATAGTCTTGATATACAAACACACTTGAGTGTATTTGTGCGATCCGTACACTCAAGTGTATTCTAGCCTGACTCTATATATAGATTCAGCCGAGAATACACTCGAGTGTATCCAGAGCGGAATACACTCAAGTTGTTTTTCATGATGCAATATTTTTTTTGAAAATCTAATCCGTTGATCTTCTTAAACATCTCGTGAAAAACTCATACGCAAAATTTGAGCACATTTGGATATGTATAAGTCATGTTATGAAGACTGCAAAAATTATGCATTTCAAATTAGTTTCGCGCGTTGATTTTGTTGCCCTTGGATGAGTGACTTACACTCATGCAAATGGGCTCAAAATTTGTATGTAGCCTAGTTATAGTATGACGGTGAAGATCAATGGTTTACATTTTGCAAAAAATAGTCTTGATATACAAACACACTTGAGTGTATTCGTGCGATCCGTACACTCGAGTGTATTCTAGCCTGACTCTATATATAGATTCAGCTGAGAATACACTCGAGTGTATCCGGAGCGGAATACACTCAAGTAGTTTTTCATGATGCAATTTTTTTTTGAAAATCTAATCTGTTGATCTTCTTAAACATCTCATGAACAACTCATACGCAAAATTTGAGCACTATGTATAAGTCATGTTATGAAGACCGCAAAAATTATGCATTTCAAATTAGTTTCGCGCGTCGATTTTGTTGCCCTTGAATGAGTGACTTACACTCATCCAAATGGGCTCGAAATTTGTATGTAGCCTAGTTATAGTATGACGGTGAAGATCAATGGTTTACATTTTGGAAAAAATAGTCTTGATATACAGACACACTTGAGTGTATTCCTGCGTTCCGTACACTCGAGTGTATTCTAGCCTGACTCTATATATAGAGTCAGGCTAGAATACACTCGAGTGTATCCAGAGAGGAATAAACTCAAGTAGTTTTTCATGATGCAATATTTTTTTTGAAAATCTAATTCGTTGATCTTCTTAAACATCTTGTGAACAACTCATATACAAAATTTGAGCACATTTGGATATGTATAAGTCATGTTATGAAGACCGCAAAAATTATGCATTTCAAATTAGTTTCGCTCGTCGATTTTGTTTCCCTTGGATGAGTGACTTACACTCATCCTAATGGGCTCAAAATTTGTATGTAGCCTAGTTATAGTATGACGGTGAAGATCAATGGTTTACATTTTGCAAAAAATAGTCTTGATATACAAACACACTTGAGTGTATTCGTGCGATTCGTACACTCGAGTGCATTCTAGCCTGACTCTATATATAGAGTCAGGCTAGAATACACTCAAGTGTATCCCGAGCGGAATACACTCAAGTAGTTTTTCATGATGCAATATTTTTTTTGAAAATCTAATCTGTTGATCTTCTTAAACATCTCGTGAACAACTCATACACAAAATTTGAGCACATTTGGATATGTATAAGTCATGTTATGAAGACCGCACAAATTATGCATTTCAAATTAGTTTTGCGCGTCGATTTTGTTGCCCGTGGATGAGTGACTTACACACATTTCAAATTAGTATGTATATACATATATATATACACACACATACACACAGATATATATATATATAGATATACATATATATATATATATACATATATATATATATATATATATATATAACACTCGAGTGTACGGATCGCACGAATACACTCAAGTGTGTTTGAATATCAAGACGATTTTTTGCAAAATGTAAACCGTTGATCTTCACCGTCATACTATAACTAGGCTACATACAAATTTTGAGCCCATTTGGATGAGTGTAAGTCACTCATCCAAGAGCAACAAAAGCGACGCGTGAAACTAATTTGAAATGCATAATTTTTGCGGTCTTCATAACATGAGCTATACATATCCAAATGTACTGAAATTTTTCATATGAGTTTTTCATATGAAGATCAACGGTTTAAATTTAAAAAAAAATATTGCATCATTAAAAACTACTTGAGTGTATTCTGCTCCGGATACACTCGAGTGTATTCTAGCCTGACTCATATATATATATATATATATATATATACATATACATATATCCATATACATATACACACACATATATACATATATATATATATATATATATATATATATATATATATATATATATATATATATATATATATATATATATATATATATACTCAATACTCGCATGGCCTGAATTTTGCTACATGTCAGCCCAAAAAGTAGCTATATGGTTAGAAAAGTAACTCGATGGATAAAAAATTAATTGTGATGATAAAATGGTAACTATATGACTAAAACAGTAAATATGGGTAGAATACACAATACAAATATATTGATATACTTGTATATTTGTTATAGCTATTGTAAATGTAACTATCTATGCATGAAAAGTAACAGTTTGAGTTTGTAAGGTAAAGTTACCCTCTACATGTCAAAAGTAAGAAACTCCAAAAGAAGTAACCTAATTAGGGGGCTGGTATTAAATACATGCCCTATATATGTATATGTATATGTATATGTATATGTACATGTATATATATATACATATATCTATATATACATATATATATACATACATATATATATATATATATATATATATATATATATATATATATATATATATATATATATATATATATATATATATATATATATATATGATGCTCACCGGCCGAGAAGGAGTGGCTCAAGTGGTCAAGTACGATGTTTCCTAACAAAAGGATCCAAGTTCGAATCTCAGTTTCCACCTTGATTTACCACCCTCCCGGGCGTTCGACCTCCTCCATGGGCGTGGGAGAGGGGGAGAGAATGCCTCTCCTAATCCCATATATCAGAATTTTGGGTAATTTTATTCCAATGGGTTAAGACAAATTGTCCAACCCTTGCACACAGTGCACTTACAAATGGTTTAAAGGATAAACCATTACAAAAATCGACCTAAAGGTCCAACGAATCCTAAACCCTTTTCCAAGAATATGTGTCCAAACTAGGTCTATTCACATTGCTCTAGTTTTAGGGAAGGGGTTATCAAAGAATGCCAATTGAGCATTGCTTCTCATGTTACAAGATGCATACTCTGAATGAGTAGCCAGAAACCAACAGGACATGCAACTAAAGCAGGTTGAAAGTGAGTAAAACATGGGTTGGCCGAGAGCTCATTTTCCTCTCCCCACCCATGCAGTGATCATTCAGTGTACATCCCAAGTAAGAATGATGTCATTTGGCAATGAATCTCTCCAGGAACCATGGGAAATAGTACATTGCGCACTGCTTTTCTTATGATTTGGGCCAACTTCCATGCAGCTAGGATCACTCCTCCATGTCTTCTGCTATTACGTTCTTTCCAAATGAAATAAGTGATCGCAGACAGTACAAAAATCATGAACTCTCTAATGTTGTTGTCTTCAGAAATCATACTCGGATTAGACCATGGGTTCTGGTCATCAGTTGTGTAGTTGAGATCAAGTACATATCCCACCTCTTTGATGTAAGGACAGTCCTTGAAAAGATGAGTGGGCGACTCCACATGTTCATCACATAGGACACAACCTAAAGGACAGTCCGGATTCCATTGTCCGATCTTATCAGCAGTAGTCAGTCCATTTTTCCGAGCTTTGTATATGGTCATTGCCCATCTCGGAATGTTGTATTTATGCCAAAGAAATTACCCATGTTACAAGGAGGTGCACGTGGTCTCATTGCATCCCATAAATTGATTTTTTCATCTCTTCTCTTGAGAACACCATCAGTGGTTCTAGAGTAGAGATGTGAGCAGTGTATAAACTCCTCAACCATCTTTTTCCAAGTACAGGAGAATCCCTGAAGCATATC
The DNA here is from genome assembly GCA_963693085.1 of Alisma plantago-aquatica. Lineage (NCBI taxonomy): Eukaryota > Viridiplantae > Streptophyta > Magnoliopsida > Alismatales > Alismataceae > Alisma > Alisma plantago-aquatica. The sequence continues at coordinate 1,365,705,811 of OY856410.1, read as the reverse complement.
CCCCTGACCTTCCATATATGATGCTCACCGGCAAGGGAATAGCCCGATTGGCAAATTCTGCTGGTCCCCAATGAAGGGAATCGGGTTCGAAACCACACGAAGAAGCATCTCTTGATTTATCACCCTCCCGGGCATCCAGACGCTCATTCAATGCCCACCCAAGTAGTTACCTGCTCCACATTTGGTTACATTTTTAGAATTTCTTTCTTTGCATATGTGGAGGGTTTATTTACCTTGCAAATTGTTACTTTTCATGCACAAACAATTACATTTGTGACAACTATGACAAATATATAATTTCATATTTATTCCAAACTTTTTGCTATGTACTTTACATGGTTTTACTTTTTGAACTGGATAGTTACTTTTTTGTCCAGTGAATTAGTAATATGACTGAGTAATTACTTTTTATGAGGCACGACTAGTGACTTCTAGGCTACCTGTGCAAGTATTAAAGATGGACTCATATATCTATCTATCACCTTATCTATCTATCTATATATATATATGTGTGTGTGTGTGTGTATGTATATATGTGCATATATATGTATATATATCGATACATCAAATTTCTATGGAAATATGTAGAATATGAGAATAAGTGTTTTAATACCTAGTTTAGTCTTGAATTAAAAAAGTATACTTTAATGGGTAAATATAAGGTGATGATCATAAGTAAACCCTATTTTTGTGAAATAATGATGGTTATTTTGTTCCATATGATTTAAAATTGATATAATCTAATCCCACATAGTGATTATGAGACTTGTGATAGATTTAAATACTAGGGTTACCTATGATGTCTAATTAGTGTTTGCTACCCAACGATTGATGATGTGAAAAAATTAGGTTTTGAAGTACAACCCTAACTCAATCTAGGTTTGACCTTATAATAATACATGTAGGTCATGAACTAGATCACATCTACATTATAAAACTACAATGGTGACACCTTAGTGTTATTGAATAATTTTGACTAATTGATTTGGACTGAGTATTTGTTGAATATGACTTGTGATTTATTTATTATAAATAATCATTTATGTCAACTAATGATGCTTTTGAGATTTTTTTGATGATTTATCATATACCTAAATTCTTAGTTTGTTTCATTTCTAGTTCCTCTATGTTGGCCTATGTGTATCTCATATGATTACATATTCAATTTCATAACCAATAATTTTTTTTATTAAAGGGTAGTTCAAGGAAATAATACTCTTAGAAGATAAGAAATGGTCACTTATAAAATGACAAAAAATCTAATTATAATGGTGGATGAATTCCAATGGTGGATAGACCATGAAATCAAATGTTGGATAGAAGCCCTAGGTCTATGGATGAAACAAGGGACTAGTATACCCAAAGAGAGAGAAAAAATATGGGTTAGAGAGCTAAATAGAAAACTTCTTGTTTCATTATTGTTATAATTGGTTGATATGACATGTACATTGTTAACCATATATGCACAGAAGTTTGAATGCACCAACATACACAATATTGAGATATGATGACCATGTTTTTATCTATTAGCATTTTAGGTTGGCTTATTTATTTAAAGATTGAATATTACATCCACAAGAATGCATAAAAAGACAATAAGGATAAAGACATATGGAGGACTAATTAGATAATAGTGATATTTCCTTTCATATAGAAATTTATATTGGAAAATTTATGCAACTCCTTCTAGGAGCATCTATCTTCCATTATGTTATCAATCGAATTTTATGATTTGAAATCATTAAAAAATATTGGTTATTTTTTAAATCTAGATCCTAGAAATTAAAGTAATGATCATTGCCTCCTTGGTCTGCCTTCAGTCGGGATACATGGGAGGGGATCATTACATCTTCCTTGGTTAAGGAAGGGGAAAGGATGAAGGGGGAATACCCTTGGATAAGGGTGAATAAATACTTCGGAAAGGTTTTTGACTCCCTCTTACTAAAAGAGAATGTGATTTAGCCCTTAATTTGACATGGGAGGTCACATGGTGAAATCTTGTATAAATGAAACTTAAGGTGGTTCTGAAGGTTTTAAATTCTAGAGCTTCATTCCGCTAGGTAGTAGACATATCACCTTAAGGTACAAAAGCACTATAAATACTTTCCTCCTTTGTTGTTGTTTCAGTCTCTTTCTACTTAATTTGATTTAAGTGTTTATCAGCTCTAATTAAATTAATTTATGTGCTTTTAGCTAAATTCAGCCCCTCCAGCTCATAGATCCAAAAGTGGTATTAGAGAAAGTTATTTTCTGAGATACAGACCCCCCTAGTGGAGAAGACAAGCAACTTCTCATTGATTTCAACCACATCTCTACATGTGAGAAATTCAAGGACATATTGAAGAAGCTATGTGTTACCTGTGAAGGGATGAATAAAGTCTAGGAAAGTAAGATCAAATTTTTTAATAAATAACTTTTAACTTTTGCATGAGTAAAATGAATCATATTTCGAACTAATTCTAGGATAAACATCATTTTCTAATCCCTTAAAACCGTTGGACATCCTTTTGAGATTGGCAAGGAGTTTGTCGAGATTTTTTCTCTCTCTTAATTTTTTCTTGGACAAGAAGTCCATATAGATTAAAGAATCCACATACCGCTCCATACTACTCACTGAAAACCTCACACAAAATCTCCAAAATTATATAGTGAGGTTCAATACTAAAAATGATAAGAGAAATAAGAGCCTTCAAGTAGAATAAGGAGTCAGCCATTAGAGCTCAAGAGAAATCTATTTTTTAAACTTATCCTTCCCTTTAAAGTTAGGAATGTTATCTAATTTGACCTCAAAGCACTCTACATGAAAGTCAAGCATACAAGGGAAAGTCCTCCTCATGTATTCATAGATCCTATGAGTGTGTCCAAAAGGGGAATTTCAAGAAATATGTCTTAAAGGTTAAAAAGCCCCACCAAAAGGGAAGCCATAAGAAGAGGGATTAAATGCACAAGAAGGATATATCCAGAAGATAGAAAAAAATATAGGAGGAAAAAAGAAAATTCCTAGCAAGCCACTTGGTACTCTCCTGACACTTCTTCTTATTGTGATTCATCTTCAAGTGATGTCTAAAAGTGCAACATTGTTCTCTTGGAAAGCACTAGTGAGAAAGTTATTGAGGTAAGTGAGGTAAACCTTATTGAACTAGGTAATCAATTTCTAATTTATATTATCCATGCATCTCATACCTCTTATAGTAGATGAAATGCTAAGAAATATATACTTGGTAAAATTATTGATAGAGGATCTTGGATGTAATTATATTTTCTTAAAAGGAAAAATAAAAGACTAAAAAAATTATATTTTGATCTTGATTGTGTATATAGTGGTGTTTAGATTGAAAATAATGTCTATCCTAAGAAAGTAAATGATCTTAAGGATGACATTTAACTTCATATTGATGAGCTTCATTAAAAATTGGAAAATGCCAAAGTGGTTGCTAAGAGAAATGATATTGAATCTTCTAAATTTTTTCCTAGTAGACAATATTATAATATTACTTTTTAAAATCATACATATTTGATAGAAGTAACCTATTTATAGGATGATTTGTTGCATGCTAGAAATTATTTCCACTACTATTGACACTTTAACTCAAGAGATCCATTTTATTAGTTCCTCTTTGTAAATGTTTCTGAATGGCAAGAAAAATTTGAATGAAATCCTTGACCGTTCCATCCCACATGTTGGTAGACATGGAACAAGATATGGCAAAGTCAAAGAATGGAAAAGGATACTTTAACATTCCTTGGAGATTCCTTTATATTTTAGGACAAAATTCGTTCGAAATGTAGGAAATATGACAATTATACCTCTTACTATCCTGACAAGAAGAAGGGAATTAGGAGATAAATAATTTGGATCAACAAGATAACTGTGGATACAAAACTTTAAATATGAACTAATCTTTGTATTATTGTAGGTTGATGACAAACATATTATTCATATTGGATTCTCTGAACGCATGACCTGAGACAAAATCCAGCTCAGTTTACTTAAGAAGAAGAAAGGTAAAGTGGTTGGTGAGGGTGACATAGGTGATGCACTAAGAATAAACAATAGTTTTTAGGAATAACTTACCACACATTTTAACTAGTGTATGCCAATTATGAGATAATGTATAGATAGTGTGATTATCTACTATTCAAATGCTTTTCATAGAGTCCCTCATCTACATTGTTTATATAGAACAATTGGTTGGGAATGTATACACTGTCGTGATTCAATTTCTAAAATTTATTGTATTTGAGTATTAAAGAATTAGTCAAAGGAATTCCTGAATTGAACTTTAAGAAGGATAAAGAATTCCAACCTTGTACCCAATGAAAGTAAAAAAAATCCCCCTTCAAGTCCTAGGGATCAATTGGAACTGAAAAAACTCTTGACATTTTTCATACTGATGTATTTTGACCAATGCCCACACAATCACTTAGAAGTAGTAAAGACTGCTTAGGGATTGTTGATGTTTTTCATATTTTATATTGAATTTATTTTTTATTGCCAAAAGTCATACTCAAAATGTTATCTCATATTATCTTAAGTGTTTTTATAATAATACTTATTTCTAAATACTTATTTCAAAACAATAATTTGGAGTCTTTTTTTCATGAATCTAGATAAATGCTGAAATTTTATTTCCCTACTACACCTAAGCAAAACATGGTTGTAAAGTGAAAAAATAGATCATTGTAAGAGATGGTGAGCATTGTGATTTCTGAATATGACATTAAAAAAGAGTTTAGGTGGAAGCTGTTTGTGCCACTTGCTTTGTAAAACACTAGGGTTTTACACAACCTTTTTGAGGAAAACCTTGTATGAGTTATGTGTTGGAAGATTTCCATCAATAGATTTCCACCATGGTTTTCTATTTACTTTTTTGTTGTTGATTAAAAACATTCTTTGGATAATTTTGATTCTATATCACATAAGGATATCTTTACTAGTTGTAGTTGTACTAGTAAAGTTTTGAGTGTCTACAACAATGTTTACATCTGAAGAAGAAATTACTATTAATGTAATATTTATCTAAACTAACCCCTCTTTGTCCAAGAATGTTGGTTGTTATGATAAGCTATATGAGGTGATTCAAATATTGAATGAACTCCACATCACCAACAACAAAAGGAAAAAGAGTTCATTTAAAATGAACAAGAGGCATGCTCCCAATATTAGGGAAATAAAGATCCAATCCCCCACTTTGTTGAAGATCATGTTAAAGAGATAATCATACGTGACATTTTGAGGATGTAAACACACATGGTTCTTACAATAAACATCAAGACAATAATATCATCATCTCATTATTGGAGAAAAATAATGTCAAAGAGGCTCTTGGGAATAATGAATGGGCCCTACATATGCATTAGGATCTAGAGAAATTTGGAAAAAAAACAAGACATGGACTTTAGTTCCAAGATAAATGGAAGGAAAAATTATTGGCACCAAATCATCCACATCAAAAATCTAAATGAGCAAGAAAGAGTGGTAAGAAACAAATGAAGGTTAGTAGTGCAAGGTTACAATCAAAAAGAAGGTATACATTTTGACAAAGTATATATGAATAGATAGATTAGAATCTTTTGGTATGCTACTTTCTTTTTATAATCATAAAATTTTGTTTGATATACAACCCAAAGTGCATTACTAAATCGATAGATTGGGGAGTTTTTATGGCTCAACCTCTTGGCTTTCAAAATGACACACATGTCAAACATGTTTATATTTTGCATAATGCACTATATGGTCTCAAACAAGCCCTTACAGTTTGGTATGAGAAATTAAAGACATTCATTCATGAAAATGACTATGTAGTGGGAATAATGATTCTACCTTCCTTTTGAAACACACTTCTAGCAACATTATTTTTGTTCAAATATATGCTGATAATATAGTTTTTGTGCTAGTAATCTTGATCTTTTCAAAGACTCCACTTCTCTCATGTCGAGTAATTTGATATAAGCCTGATTGAAAAGCACACCTTCTTTCTTAATTTCCAAATCAAGCAAACAAATGATAGGAACTTCATTAACAAAGGAAAGTACACTAGAGATCTGATCAAACACTTTGGTATGGAAAATTGTGAGCCTACCAATACACATGTATCTAACACCACCTAGGTTCGATTAGTACAAGTAATTAATAAAGCTATATGAAATTTTATATAGAGGCATGTTCGGTTGTCTTTTATATCTTACTTCTCTAGAGATGATATAATATTTAGTATTGGATTGTGTTCTAGATTTTAGTTTTTCCCTACAAAATATCATCTTATAGCAATCAGTTGGAGTTTGAGGTACCGAGACAAAATTACAAA